>JAQQSU010019064.1:0-10343 GCA_028627135.1 Pseudochirops cupreus
TGGTGGTGGTTGTGATGGTGATGATGATGATGATGGTGATGATGATGATGATGATGGTGATGATGATGGTGATGATGATTGTATGCATAGATACCCTGTCTCCCTGACTCCCAAGCTTTAGAATACTCACAAGTCACTTTCTATCCTAACCTTGGTTGTTTTGGTTCTTATTCCATTCTAACATTTGTGTTACTATGTCCAGGCTTGTGATTTCATTAGTATAAGGTAGAGAAGTTGAAACAGTGGGCCACATGCAATCCATAACACTCCTGAGTGGGCCCAAACCAAATTAAAATATAATTGGGAAATATTTAACAAAACTAACAAAAATACAATAAAACCCAGATATTATTACTTTTTTTTTATTCACCATACATTTTATGTTAATATTACATTTTAAAACCAAGTCAACATGCATCTGAAGGGATCCTTATGTGTGGGTTAATGATCCCCTTTTCTGAGTTTGATATCACTGTTTTAAGGGACTCTCCTGAAGAAATTTACTCCACCATTGCACCCTGGCAACTGACAACTTCTACTTGGCCAGGGCACTGATAAGTAAAGTGACTTACCCAGGGTCACACAGCCAGTGTGTGTCAAGGATGAAATATGAACCTTGTTCTTCCCAACTCTAAGGCCAGAGCTCTGTGCAGTCTGCCATTCTGAATCTATTACCATTCAAACTTTCCCCCATTCTGTTGTGCATTTCTCTAATTCATCAAGGTTATTTTGAATTCTGATCCAAACCTTCAAGGCATCAAGCTGGTGTTATCTCTGAACTAAATGTCCATGTTCTGTGTTCCATCATCTGAATCATTGATGAAAACAGTAAACAAAACTAGGCACAAGATCTGCTTCTTGCAGCTAGAAGGACATTAGGAAAACATTGATTTTCTGCAGAAAATGCATTGGATATATTACTGTAGCACTGTGTAAGGGTCAGGAACATTTTTACTATGTATGCATAGAGGTCACTGCAGTTTGACATTGTGCAAGTTAGAGTTCAGCAGGTTTATAATTGATCCTGCATGGAAATATGCCTTTTTCTACTTTCTTTTTCAGTTCATTCCCTTCTAGCAGAGGTCAGGCATTAATTGTGTTCCATGACAGCCACAGACTACACCTCAAAGTCAATCTTTGCCTCCTGGATTTAACCTCTATATAAAAAGTTGACATTCAAATTCATGTTTCAATCCCTATTAAAAATATGTCTTAGATTTTACAATGTATGTTTTTTTGTCTGGAACTGTAAATTCATCTTTGTTGGAATTCTCCATTGTGCAGATCAGTACCATCATGAATTCCGGTCAGCAACAGATCTAGAATTTATAGTCTTCAATGTTTCCTGAGGTCCTGACTGGTTAAGTGACTTGCCCCTGGTTATACAGCTAGTACATGTCAGAATAGGACTTAAAACCAGATCCTCTGAGCAATACTACACTATATCTCGTGTTTTCTGTTAGCATTACTAAATGGACTACCTTCACTTAAGTCCTTAGGCTTTCACAGAGATACAAAGTAGTAATACTACTATGAATAAGTTAGATAAAATTTTTAAGTTGCTTTTTAAACTCAGAATAGAGAAGGGAGAATATTGTAGATAAAAAACCTTTAAAACTATCTACCGTGAAGGATATCAGGTACAATACAGAAAGAAGAAAAACAATAGAGGAGATGCCCAGTAATTCACTTGGGACAATATAGAATTGGGGACAATATTTATGGCCTTACATAATTTATATGCCAATGAACAGAGGAATGGGTAATTTATCACTTGAAATTGAAATTTTAGCAACAGGGGGTGGTTATGAATTCAAAAATATTACGATGACTTAGACACGAGACCTTGAAGAAAAATACAGGAATGGAAGGGTAAATACATAAAATGTACAGGAATATGACATCCTTAACCATCTACCCTCTGCAATCTTGGGCCACTTGGTCAAGTACCTGCAGCTTGCCAAGATCTTTTCCTCCCAGTCACCATTAGTTGCACTTTAGGAAAAGGCAAAGAAAAAGTCCAGCAAAGAAAAAGTCCTGCAAAGAAAACCAGTGTGTCCATCCCCATATGCTATATAAATACAAAAGGTAGGGTAACTCATTTGAAAAGAGTTTTATCTCCTGGTATTGTCCATTGTCAATCATCTTGGAAGTAGCCCAGTCAAAGGAGACTGATCAGAAGAATTCCCTATGTCTTTTCTTTTCAGCAAGATGCCAATGTGTATGCTTAAGCTACATGAAGACATTTCCCTGCTTCCAAAAAAGAAGCCAAGCTAATTGGTGAACATATTAAGCACTCCTGATCTAGCTGTTTCAAAAGCATTTGGGTAAGGATAATAGGAAGGAAAAACATAAATGATATCTCTACATAAGTATACTACAAACCACTCCCACTAGATGGAAGAAATGGATGAGTTCCCAATATATATCACAAAATTGGCAAAGAAGGAAGATACAGTAGTGTTGGGAGATCGCAACCATTGTTAAGATTCTGTGATTCAGTGACAAATATAAGTTAGACCTAGAAAGGTCTATAGAAACTCTAAGGTAGACCCAGAAATCAGTCTAGATCTGAGTCTAGACCTCAATAGACAGATTGCCCTTCTTACTATCTATCAGGGCCAAGTCAAAGATACAGCACCTGTGTTATATGATTAGAAGCAAAATTCTTCAATGTCAACTCTTCTTCCTCAGAAGTTTTTTCCAATAGTCAACTTAGAGTTCTCCTTATATAGTTTCCTCCATGTAATCAGACATCAAATAAGACTAAGAGCCATGGGAATAGGTTTCTGATGTCCTACACACAGGAAATCCACAAGTATGCATAACTGGAGGAGTAGGAAGTAGTTAGTAGAGGGACCCAAGGCAAATATATCCTAGTTTAAAATACACATCTAACCTAGTTTATTTTTCCACAGTAACTAATATCCCCCTCCTCCTCTTTCTTCTCTCTTCCTCTCCTTGGAATAAAGGGGAGAAGAGAAATGAGATTGTATAGGGAAGCACTAGGCTAAATTGTAAAGTCTGATTGGGCTGAATGGCTCAAATGAGGGTAGGCCAAGGTTTATAGCCTCACAAATAAGTCCTGACAACCATTCATTCAGTAAACATTTATTGATGTCTATTTCATCCAAGGCACTAGGCTGAGTGCTAAAAAGGATACAATGATAAGACAAAATCTCTGTTTTGAAAAGGCTATGGTCTAGTAGGAGAGATGAGACATATACTTGAGTAACCATAATTCAAGGTAAAATGTAAAAGTGAGAAAGACAAAAAAAATGCTATTGGCACTCAGAGGAAGGAATGATCACTTCCAGTTGAGCGGACCTGGAAAATCTGTACATACATGGTGGCATTTATATTGGGTCTTGAAAGACCCAACATCATGATTCAAACATTGGCAAGTGATAGTTCAAGCACAGAAATGGCTTTCAGTGACACACTACCCCTAGTTGGGACCTCAGGAAAAATCACCAATTAGACCGAGCTCTTTCTTGCTTCCTCCTACCTTCATTCTTCTTTCCTTTTCCCCCAGTGGATCCATCATTCTGCTCTTCCCAGTCTTCTATCACACACAAGCCTGGTCTTCATACTCCTTCATACTACTTCATGGGCGTTCCAACTGCCTCATATACTAAAATTACACCTCCTTCCTCTCAAGCATCTTTCCCAGGAGCTTCTCATTCAGATTGATCCCAGGTAGGCATTGATCTAATTAAAATACTAACACTTGTGTGTGAACGATTGCTATTTTAACACTTTCAGTATATACCTACATCCCCAAAGAAGAGTTTATTGTTTTAACCCAAATGAATCTGTATTTGTTGGGACTAGGGAAAGGGAGTTTGCTTTTCATTGGAGATTTTCTGATATTCTTTCCCCATTGAGATGTCCTTCCCCCTCTTTCCTGTCCTAAATAAATGTAACAAAAAACAGTCTTATGTAATGGCAAAAGCCTTGGATACAGGGTCAGATGATATAGGCACAAAGCCCTGCTCCAGTGTTGCATGACTTTGGGTAAGCACATAATCTCTCTGGACCGCAGTTTCCTCATCTGTAAAATGCAGAGGTGGAAGTAGACAGCCTAGTAGAAGATCCCTTATCCCTTCCACTTCTAAATCTCTGATCCTGCATCAAAACAAAATCAAAGTGATTGTTGTGTTCAGTCTCCACATTGCCTTTTGGGAGCCCCAGTCAATAGCTGTTATTTGCATAACTATCTATTTGTACCAAAAAAGTCTAGCTTTAAATGTGTGTGTGTGTGTGTTTCTAATACCTATTTCCGTTCCAAATATTGTTTCTCATGTTAGTTTCTATTTTTTTTCAGATAGTTTTCCAACTAATTATTATGTGCTCTCATTTTCAACTTTTGTAAGTTATAGTGTGGTTTGAAAGTCCATCAAGTTTGCAGAATAATATTTACTAGGCTACTAGAAGTGACTAAAGAAAAGTATCCAACTTTGGGGAATAATTTGTCTTCCAGATTCTGAGCTCTATGTGATGGATGACTCATCTATACTCAGGACTTGGAATGGAAAAGAATTCTAAATCCTTGGGAGGAATGATAAATCCTTCAATAGAAAGTCTTGTATTTCAAGTGTCAGACATTTAGAATAAGGAGTATATTGCTAATATGCTAAGAAAAATATTTTTAATCTTCTTGTTTGTGCAGTCTTGGCAAAGAAATGAAATTATATTGGGATACTTTATGAAAAATAGGTTTCTTTTTCTTACAGAAAATGAAAGTTCATGGCATACATAGGTTAAAAAAACAGGCTCACTCACCAATTCACCAATATGAAAAAAATAAGGACAAAGAGTCATGGTTGTAAGAACATTTAACTCTTTTCTCTGGAGCAGTCCATCAATATACTCAACAGGAACCAATGGGATCCAATGAGCAAAATTTAATAATAAAACATAGTTACCAAAAATTATGCTTCACTTTAAGACAATTAACTATTTTTACCCCCAAAAAAGTGAATTTCAGCCAGTTCCAAAGTCAAATTCAAGAAATATTTATCAACTAAGCCCTAATTAGTGTGAATAACTAATCCCATGAAGTGGTCACATGTATTGAAATACACATTATTTGAAGTTACAATTATTTAAAATATGGTCATTGGTTCTAGCTCAACGGAAATATGCAGTACAAATCGAATAGTGCAGCTACTTCACTAGATGCATTATTCACACTAATGGGAACTAGCTAAGAACTATAGTTCCCAGAGGAAAACAAGGTCTATTCAATTCAATCCAATAAACAAGAAGTATATACTCAGTTCAGGACAAGGGAGAGCTTGGCTTAATAGATAAAGAGCTGGCCTTGGAGTCAAGAACACCCAGCTCCAAGGCCAGCTTAACCATGTATTAGATTCTGACCTCAGGTAAGACATTTAAGAATTCAGTACACCCAAGGCAAGTCTCTAAGACCATAAGAAGACAAGTTGTTGAATTGCATTGATATAGAACATTTCCCAATGGGGAGGTCCTGGTTTTGTCATTCAGTCATTCATTCATGTCCGACTCTTCATGATCCCATGGACCATAGCATGTTCTTCTGAAGTCATATCTATTATCATTTTAATACTGTTCCATGGGGTTTTCTTGGCAAAGTTACCAGAGTAGTTTGCCGTTTCCTTCTCCAGTGGATCATCTTTTGGCTGAACCCTCTACTACGACCTAATCTTCCTGGTAACCTTGTTCATCATAGCTTATACTTTCATTGAGCTACACAAGCCCTGCCACCATGACAAGGAAGTAATCCAAGAGGGAGGAGGTCCTTACCTTGAGGAAATAATAAGTCCATTTTTTTAAATGTACTGTGAATATGGAAATACAAGGAGCTTTTCAGCAAACTCGGTAGTAAGAAAAAGGAACAGTAATAACCATAATAACATTATTGAGAATGAGAGACATATGAAGAAGAGGCACCAGTAAGTAGTAGAAGCTACTTACAGAGAAAGCTCTTTTTCTTGAGGAAACAATGAGGCATTAACAGAACAGGGGGCATCTGAGTGGGCCTTTAGAGAAGGTGGGAAGGGGAGAGAATTCAACATCTAATAGAATGGAAAAAATATTCATTAAGTGCCTACTATGTTGCAGACATTGTGCTAAAAGCTTAACAATTATTACCTTATTTAATCCTTGTGACAACTCTGTGAGGGAGGTGTTATTATTATCCCCATTTTACAACTGAGAAAACTGAGGCAGACAGAGGTTAAGTGGCTTTGCCTAGGGTCCCACAACTAGTGACTGTCTGAGGCCAGATTCAAACATCTTCCTGAGTTCAAATCTGGCCTCAGACACTCACTAGCTGTGTGACCCTGGGCAAGTAACTTAACCCTGTTTTCCTGTTTCCTCATCTGTAAAATGAGCTGGAGAAGGAAATGGTAAACCACTTCAGTATCTATGCCAAGAAAACCCACAAACAGTCAGGGGTCACAAACAGTCAGATACAACTGTAATGACTCAACAACAACAACAACTTCCTGACTCTAGGTCCAACACAATATATCCACTGTGCCACCTAGCTATCCCACATGGGGACAGAGTCTGCTCTAGTCATAGTATAATGAATAAGATGTTGAACTTGGGCTTAGGAAGACATGATTTCAAGTCCTGCCTCAGACACTTGTCAGCTGTGTAACCCTAGACAAGTCACTTAACCTTTCTGTGCCTCTGTTTCCTCATCTGTAAAACAAGGGACTTGAATTCAGTGGCCTGTTAAGTTTTCTTTTAACTCTAAGTCTGCGATCTTGTGTCAGACTTAATGAACAAAGGTTTGAGATAGAAGACAGAACAGCCTAGTTATGGAAATTAACGTATAGAAGAGAATATAAGACAGATACACAAATAGTTAAAAAATAAAATAGAATAGAATATGGGGAAATGGTAGAAAAGAGTACAAAACCTAAATTCAAGTCCTCCCACTGACAAAAAATACTGCTGTGTGTCCATGACCAAGTCACTTAAACCTTCAATGTCTCAGGCACTAATCCAAGATAATATGTTGTATGTAAGTTGCAGATCTGCATCAATAATTTTTTTTAATCCTGGCATAGACCTATAATGATGCAACCACAGGTCTAGACACAACCCACCTCCCAAGGCAAAAAAAGTACATCAGAGAGGCACAAATAAATTGCTATAGGAGATCTGAGGAAGGAAAAATCGTTTCCAACTTTACTGGAATGTCATGGGGAAGCACCCCTGAGAAGGAGCCTATCTTAAAGGATTGGTAGGATTTTAAGATGAGTGTTAGTGAGGAGTGTTTTATTCCAGAAAAAAAATATGTGAACATCTCTAGTAATTACAATACTACTTTTAAGACGAATGATTTAAGAAGATCTTCTATGGAAAAGCAGGTCTGTTGTATTCAGGTGATAAGAAAGGAAAATGCAGCCTGGCGAGAGTTAGCAGGTGATCTGTTAGATTAGTATTCTTCCCCATGCCAGAACTGTGGTAGAATTCAGAACAGGAAGGAAGAGTCTACTTTTCTGGTCTTGTTTCTTGATTAAGCCATACATTACCTTTTTTCCTTTTTAGTGTTCTCCAAAGGGCTAAATTATATTAAAATTTAGCAGAGAGAGTCAATTTGTTTGATTAGGACAAGTAAATGGAAAATAGAACTTAATCAGTGAAATTATTGGGATTTCACCCTGCAAATTACAGAAATTCTTAATGCTATTTTAAAGCAAATTATGTAACCTTAGTCTGCAATCAAGCAGAGTTAATTATGTTTCTTTCCTGTCTTCTCAAGTTAGACTTGTACTGTATCTAGGCTGTGATAATGATTCATTATGAATGCTTCAATGTGGGGCCTTTGACTCAGAGCAGACTGGACCAGCTCCTTCTGTCCTGAATCTCTTACTAACTTACAGAAAGGCCACAGACCTCAATGACAATTTTACATGAGCAAGAATCCCAGAGGTGCGCCTGCTGCTCTTCTCTCCATGAGAAAGTCAAGTCAATAAGACTGGGAAGAAGGGGCAGTAACAAATGCTAGTGTTTCCAATTTATTTTTCCCCAATCACTTTTCTTCCCAAAACCTTATCATCCAAGTGCTGAATGAAGGATCTGGTTCATGTCCAGGACTGAGACTGCTACTGTCCTTTGTCCTGATGGCTCTGAAGACTCAGCAAAAGAACCAGTGATGCTGAGTATGAGTGTCTTAGTGCACCTGTTTCTACTCTTTTCACTGGTAAATAACTGGGTCACCTGTGATTAGAGATGGCTGCCCACAGGCAGTTGGGAACAGCATCCTACTAATTCAGGACAGCTGAATTCACAAAAAACTGTAATTTCTAGGCATGATCAAATCACTCCTAGGATTCATAGAATCTCAGAGTTGAAAGAGAATTCCTCCCTACCTGAGGCTTCCATTTAAAAGAATTAGGAACTTGTTATTAATGTGTCATTATTAATATTAATAATTATAATTAATATTTATATAGCACCTGCTCTGTGCCAGGCCCTGCTTTAAAGTACTTTACAATTATTATCTCATTTAGCCCTCACGACACCCCTGGAAATGAGGTGCCGTTTTTCCTATTGTACAGATGAGGAAACTGAGGCAAACAGGGCTTAAGGGACTTGCCCAAGGTCACAGAGCTAATAAGTGTCTGAGACTGGATTAAATTCAGGTCTTCCTGACCATAGGCCCACTTCTTTATTCACTTTACCACCCAAGTGACCTTATATAATTGGAAATGCTATTATCAATTATAACTACCAATGATAGCTACCATTCATGTAGTTCTCAAAAGATTTACAAAGCATTGTACATATGTTATAACATTTGACCCTCACAACAACCCTGGGAGGTGAACCTTATTATTATTCCCATGTTAACTGAGGAAATTGGGTCTGAAAGAGGTGAAGTAATTTGCTCAGAGTTCCACGGTTAGTATCCGAGGCTAGACTGCAAGTCATCTTCCTGACTCTTGGTCTAACACTCTTACCTATGAACTACCAGCCTGCCTCAAAAGGTAGACAATTCCATTTATGGATAACTAGAATTGTTAGAAATACTTCCTCATATTCCAGCAAAATTTGTCTCTTGTTTTGGAAGATGTATATTCTGTTCTGGGAAAACACAAAGCAAGTGGTACTCACACAATCAGGTCAGGTATGACTTTCCCTTTTATCTTTTATATACTGAAAGCCAAATTATATTCTTCACCAACTTCTGCTTCCTGAACATACCCACTGGAGTATTCTCAACATTCCTCTGTAACTTCAACCATTATTTCCAAACAGAAGCCAAAATACTAGTACTAACTTCACAATGCCACTCTTTTTATATCCATCTGACCCCAGTGCCCAGATAACCTCTCACCACTTTGAAAATAACTATCAAGGCTCCCCCAAAAGTGTTAAAAGATGGCTGGAAGACCCAGCAAAGGATTTCATTCTCCATATGTCCCCTACCTACAGCAGGTGCTAATGACAGTCTTGATAGCTTGTTCCCTGGCAGCTTGGTTGGAGGGCACATGTGGCCCATTTGCACCTAATAGACTTTCATGGGACAGCTATTTCATTCCTCAGTGTTTACAATGTCTGTTTACCTTACTTGTCATCATGGGTTCAATGTGACTGAAATACAGCTAGTCCCTGATTAGTGCGAATTATCAACTCTGTGAAGAAAACCCAAATTATTTGAATTTGTACCAAATATTTCCATTAAGCTGGAACCAATTACCATAGTTTATGTAGTTATAACTTCAAACAATACAGATCTGAATACATGTGACCACTCTAAGAGATTCATTATTCATACTAATAGGAAATGAAGTAAAACTACCATTTTGTTTCTACTGATATCACAGAATTTGAGATCTCAAAATAGGAGGAACCTCCAAGGTCAGCCAGGCCCACACTTCCCAGAAGGCATGCATTCTTTCTCCAATTTCCTTGACAAGTGGTCAGCCATGCTCTGCGCAAAACCATTCAATGATAGGTCACACACTATCTCCTTCTAAAGAACACCCACTTTTGGACAAGGAGTTCTTTCTTTTAGTCAAGCCAATTCAAGAAGCATTTATTAGCCAACTACCATGTGCCAGGCACTGTGCTAAGAAAGTCTGTTTCATGATCAATTTTTCTCACTGATCCTATTGCTCTTCTATATGAAAGGGAAGTAAAGTAGTAGAGGGGAACAAAGATTTCCAACCACAGCTGACTGACTCTCTTTGACTCAGTTAAATTCAATAAACCAATAAACATTTAATAAGTATGCACCATGCTAGGCTATGTGGAAAATACAAAGTTTAGAACAAACATGGTTCCCCCCTTCTCAAAGGTCTGTAGTCTAGTAGGATTCACAAAAAAGTTTTAAAAAA
>JAQQSU010019065.1:0-10343 GCA_028627135.1 Pseudochirops cupreus
TGAACTACATATTAATTTTTTTATCAATATGTATACATAATCTATGTAAGTATATTTAAATTCTATCCTTGGAAAAAATTGTTTGCTAATAGTACTAATTTGCTTTCTGTTGGGTTGGCCTATAATCTTCATGCTCCTGAAACCTGAAAATCAAAATGTTTTACTTGTAATATAATTTATGATGACTTTTTAAAAAGTTAAGCAAAACAAGCAACATTCTTATTTTCATCATTTTGACATTTTCCCTGAACTTCCCATCCCCCAAAAGTGTTAAAGAGGCATTCCATGGCATTTATTTTTATTTCTGTAGCTCCTAAGATTCCGCACTCTTATGCAGATTCACTGTTAGAGCTGGAAGGACATTAAAAGTCTTCAAGTAATTTTTAGAGATCTCATTTAGAGATACAAAACCGGTGTTTCAGAGCAGTGAAATGACTAGTCCATGGTCAGAATAATAGCAAGATACTAAGAGAGGCAGTTTTAATATGTAGGTTCCCAGATTCCCACTCCAGTGTTTTTGCCACAATTCCAAGTTTATATATGAATAACCAGACTTGACATTGGCCATTATAGGTTGAATCACAGTCTAGATACTCTTTGTAGACGGTGTGGAACAGATCTTAGGTTGGCATTAGATCATTTCCCTCTACTTCTGTTCTAGAAATTCTGAAGTAAACATCTCATCATCAACTCACCTGTACCGTCTCTTCCAAAACACTTTAATTTCTAGGGAAAGAATTACAAAATGTTTACATACATATTATTTGGAGAAGATTTTGGTCTGAAACTGTGATTTAATTTGTTGTTCATTCTTCATTCTCAAGGAACAATGACATTATGGGGTCATGTCTTGATGGGCTTGAGGGCTGGACTTAAGTGATACAGAGTTGACCAAAGTCTTCAGGGCCACTCTCTCCTCCAGAATCACAAAAGTTTAGTGGCAAGACAAAAGTCAGGATGAGTGATGATAGCCCAGAATGCAGTGGATGACCTTGATATCTTTGCTATCTGGTGAAGCTCTTAGCCAGGGATGGGAAGCCTAAAACCTCAAGGTCACATAGGTCCTTGGGTGAGGCCTTTTGACTGAATTCAAGTTTTATAGAATAAATCCTTTTATTAAGGAGATTTGTTCTGTGAAGTTTGGATTCAGTCAAAGGGCTGCACATGAGGACTTAGAGAGCCCTATGTGGCCTTGAGGCCACAGGTTCCCCACCCCTGCTCTAAGCATTGTACGGAGCCTACTTCAGCAGCCTTCATGGCCCTTTAACAAATTGTATAATAATTGTAAAATATGGAGTTCCTCACCAGTAAGAACACTTCCAGGTCAGCCCTTGCTCTACATTTTATAGCCTCAGAAAGTTGCCTCTGGCCCAAGTAAATTAAGTTAGTTGCCCAGGATCATGTGTTAGAGAAGGGACTTCCAAAAGCTATAGACCACTTGTCAGGTATTAACATAGTGGAGATACCTTTTCCATACAGGTTGGACAGGATAGCCAAGTTCCCTTCCAACTCTCAAATTCTGTGATTCTGTAATTCCTGACTCCTGTCACCAGTTCTGATTCACCACATAATGCTGCCTCTAATTTAAGTAATTCAACAGGTCAAAAAGTGTTGCTTTGCCTTCCTTATTTTTCACTTAACCATTAAAAATGAGCTGACTTTTACCAGGGATTCTTTTATGTCATGGATCCCTATGGCAATCTGGTGAAGTCTATGGCTCCCTTCTCAGAAAAATGTTTTTAAATGCATAAAATAAAATTTATGGGTTACAAAGGAAATCAATTATTTTGAAAGACAGTTAAAATATTTTCAAAAACAAGTTCACAGACTCCAGGTTAAGAACCTCTGATCTAGAACAACCTTATAAAGAATCATCCACTGAGAACTGTTTCCTATTTCCTAGTAGGTTTCCCATTAGAAAATGAGAGAAACGTTGATGATTTTGTCCATTTTTAAGTCTGTGAGGGTCAGGCGAAAGGCACTAACTGTTAAGTTATTCATTAAAAAAGAAAACATGCCTCTTCAGCAAGTGCATACTGGTCACCAGAAAGAGCCAATGATTTAAGAAAATCTTTGAAATCTCTCCTGTCTCTTCTCACCTTCTCCCTCCACCCCCATCCCCATCAGTGTTTACACTGATGATAGTCACTGAATATATGTTCTTTCCAGTTTCTTCTCAGGGAACTGTGTGAAAAGTTCCATTCAGACCATTTCTTGCTGTGAAATTGCCCTCTTCGGGATGACATTATTGACAGGCATCTGAGCCCCATGTGCTGATCATGGTCAGCCAACCTTTACCATTTACTTTGTATACACAGGTCCCAGTAGTAGGGAATATAAGAAACAGACAAAGAAAAAGAAAACAGAATGAGAGCTTGCATTTGTCTAATTCTTTATGCCCAGCAACTGATTTCATCCTCATATCAGCATCATTTAGAAGATAGTGCAATATTATGGTCCACATTATACAGATGAGGTAGCAAGCTCAGAAAGATTAAATGAATGAGTCCCTAGTCATGGAATCACAGATTTGGAGTTGGATGAAACCTTAGAAGTCATCAAGTTAAGTTTCTTCACTTCACAGATTTTTTAAAATGAAGCTTAGAAAGCTTAAGTGCCTTACTCCAAGGTCATATAGATAATAAGCAGCAGAGTCAGAAAGAGAACCCAGATTACAGAAGATCACAGAATTGGAGAGGGCTTAGTTTAAGTTTTTTGTTGGCTTTTCATTTTTTTAACGTATGTTCAGCTCATTAATCCTTCTTTTCTCTTTTGCTGATGTCTGTTTTTAGGCATATATTTATCTTCCCTCAGGGCAGCGTTAGCTGCATCCCAGAAATGTTGGTGCATTGTTTCATCACTATTGATGTCTTTAACACAGTTCTTAATTGTCTATGATTTTTCTTTGGCCCACTGATCTTTGAAGATTTCATTGTTTTCTCCATTTGTGTTTCCTAAACTGATTGCTGTTTTTATTGTATTATGGTCTATAAAGCATGAATTTACTATTTCTGCCTTTTTATAGTTTTTGCAATATTTCTATACCCTACTACATGGTCAATTTTTACTAAAAGGTCCATTTGGTAGTAAGAAATACGTATGTTCTTTAGTAGTATCATTTGGAAGACACCAAAAATCTTTTAGCTCTAGTTTTACCCCAATTTGTTCAATTTTAAAATTTACATTTTCTCTTTCTGTTAGAGCAGTCAAAGACTGAAAGGGATATTAAACTGTCCCGTTATAATTTCATTGTTCTTTATATCTTCCTATAATTTGGCTAATTTTTTTCTTTACAAATTTAGATGCTGAGGCATTTGCAGCCTATCAGTTTAATATTGATATTGGTTTGTTAGCCATGGTTCCTTTCAGGATAATGAAATTTCCTTGCTAATATGTTGTGATTTTAAAAAAAAAATTTGCTCCATTAGAGAGTATGATTGCAATTAATTTTTTTTAAGATTCACTTCATGCATAGTCAATTTTGTTCCAGTTTCCCACTTTTATTCTTTATATGTATTTTGCTTTCTAAGTATATTTCTCATAAGGAACAGATTGTGGAGTTTTGTTTTCTTATCCAGTCTGACACTCTTTTTTATTTTATTAGATTGTTCAATTTATTCACATTTAAATTTATGAGAATTAGTTTTATATTTTCCTCCATTTGTATCTAAAAATTTTTTCTGATTTAGAATTTTTAAAAATTTTTCTTCCCTTGTAAAGACTGTACTTTGTTCTTCAGTTATGTTTGCTTAATCTATTTTAAGACAACCCTACTCCCATTAGCTCTCTTCCCCTTACTTTCAAGACCTTTCCGCTACCACATCATCCCTTTCCCTATTTTTGGAAATGTTTAGCTTATTCATCTTTGACTTTCTTTGTATGATCTGATACTCTAACCCTTCTACCCTTTTGTCTCTTAGTTAATAAGTCAAATGAAACCCTCCTTTCTACTTTCATGTTCTTTTGTTTGTTATTTTTTTCATTTTCTACACCTTTTTCTAAAGAAGGATTTTTCCTCCTTTTTCTCTTCATTAATTCTGATTCCACTCTTTCTTTACTATAATTTTATTCTTTCATTCATGGTCCTTATACTCATTTGTTATTTCTTTAGTTTCTATTTTCCTCAGAGAAAGGTACCTATTTTGAGTTTTATTGTGTTGGAGACTAATTTCTCCCTCTCTTCTACCTCCTTCTCCCCCCTCCCCCACTCCTTTTCTGGTATCTCTCTCTTACAGATGTCAATTCCTGGAAGAAACAGAGATGAAAAGAATATCACCCCATAGTAGGAACTTTCCTATATCCACAGTTGTGCAATTGCTACTCTCTGTCCTCCCCATTATTTTTCCCCCTTATTCTCCATGAAATATACTTGCTAGGCCCATGCCCTCCTAAAAACTTCTGGATGGTAGCTGTAATAGAGCCAAAATGTCAGAGAAGCAGGAAGACATATAGAAGCTACTCTTACAAATAAAAATCCTCTGAAGAGAACTAGGAAAGGCACCAGACTTAATCCTGATGGAAAAACCCAAGAAAAAAAAATCATAGTGTTATTTTTCCAGCTTTAGTCCACATAGGGAGACAGAGAGAGACACTAAGTATGGGGTCTGGCCAGGAACACACAACAGAGAGAATTTTTTAAAAGAGATAGAAAAAGAACTGAGTTTGTATACTAGGGCATGATGAGTTCACAGATCCATAGCAGAGCATCATGAATATTTGCAAGATGTATGATTATTCAGTCTAATCCCCATCAGTCTTAGAATTTGCAGCAGAGCTATTAGGTTTTTGTTTTGTTTTGTTTTGTTTTGGAGGGGATGAATTTATTCAAATGGCACTTTGTTTTCTGTGTTGAGAAGTTCTTAACATTTTTCTTGTACACACACACACACACACACACATATATTTTCTTTTGTTTTGTTTTTTAGATTTTTATGTTTTTCTGAGAGACCTATAATGCTTAAATAATATCTACAAGCCCTGTATTTGAGATCAATATGTTTTGCTGATATAGAAATAATTTATCCTTTTAATATTACTTCTTTTTTGCTTCTCTTCTTGCAGATTGTCCTCCACTTCTTTGTCCTTGTATTCCCAATCAGTTTTTTCTCCTTTATGAGATTTGCTATGGTGGATTCAGGGTTTCTATTCTGCTTCTTTTAAATCTGTGCAAGCTATAAAGTCTAATTTTTCTCTTTAGTACCATTTGAGAACATTCTGATATGATCCCATGCTCTCTTTGGAATCCATATGTTCATCTGTGACATAAAGTATTGATTTATTTTCCTTTGTCTTGCAATATTTATTCAGAGATGTTTAGCTTCATTTGGATGATATCGATGTCACATTGCTTTCTACTATAAACATCTTCTCTGTTGGTTTTTCTGCTTTTCTTAAGATTTTTAACTGATTTTTCTTCTTCCTGAGATTTCTGTTAATTTTAGTATTTTTTTTCTCCTTTGCTGTATATTCTCCTGTTACTCTCTGACTCTTCCCCCTATGATAGTGGTTCCCCAGAGTCCTGGATATCAACTTTTTCCCACACTAAGGAATTCATTTTTTAAAAAATCTTTTTCCTTCAGGTTTGGTCAAGCCAAACACATGCTGATGCCCTGATCCTGTTTATTCCCTTCCCCTCATTCTCTGGTTCAGAACTACCATAGCACAACAAGGATACCCTCACCCCCAAGAAAAGCATGTTTTTGCTTTCTAGTTCTTCTAACTCTGCCACAGGAGACATGGGGCAAATTGAGTCATGGCTAGCTTTTGACTGAAGGTGGTAGAGAGGGCAAAGGTGAGGAAGAGCTAAAAGGAACAAAACTGTTGAATGGATCCCAAAACCTAAACTGTGGGTTGTGCTGTGCTGCCCTGCTAGAATCTAGGAACTGGAGGTGGAGAAAGTGCTGAATGAGTATTTTAGGGATTGATCTTCTCTGATATTAATCCAATTGTTACCTCAATAGGATTCTTTCTATGTTGGATCATGGAGACAGCTTGTCCATAATTCTTATACTGGAGAGGTTTTAGGGGCCATGAGGATTGGAGAAAATATCTAATTCTCCATTTTGTTTACCACATGACCTACATTAAGCCATTATCTACCACTGATACATGAATTGTCCAGTTATGCTCAGTTGATGAAGGAAAGGGAAAGATAATGGAATGGGACACAGGAAAGATATTGTGACATGGAAAAAGAGAAATAATTCTGGCATATACTATGAAACTAGATTGAACACAGAATTTAAAAGACCTACACAGTTAGAGACAGTGAGAAGATTCTGTAGGCTTTAAAGGCTTATACGGAGAAAAATAAAAGAAAAACATGTGAAATAATCACAAATGACAAACTTCACCTACTTTACAAGGTTGATTTCATAAACCTATGATCTCCTTGTTAAAAAAATGAAAAGATATGAACAAGTTAATAACATAAATATATGCGTTAAGAACTGATTCACCAGGTCTATAGACTGTTATAACTTTTCTCAGACAAATATGTATCTCTGAATAAGATGTTTCAGAAGGGTTTTGACAAGCTGAAGATTCCCCAGAAGAAAGTGACGAGGATTGGTCTTGAAGGGCCTCAAGATCACACTATACAAGGACTAGTTGACAATATGTGGATTGGTTAGCCTGAAGAAAGGAAGACACATGAGAGAAATTATAGCAAGTCCTCATACAGCTAAAAAGAATAATTATCTTATACAAATGAGGTGTGAGAGGAATTAGATGGTGGAAGAAGGCTGTTAGTTCTGGAAATGTATTTTCACTGGGAATGGTTTCGAAAGAGAATAATACACACATATCTAGAAGAGTATACAAATCTTCTAAATTCAGAAACAAATAAAACACTAAGAGGATATGGAAGGGAAAGAGGATAATGAAGGGAATCTCTGGAGGAGAAGGGGGAAGGAATAGCTTAAAGGGAGGTATAGAAGGGTGTCTAATGGGAATGGAAGGATGAGGGAGGGATCCTTGGAGGGATGGTAGGTTAAATAAGAGGAGGGCAAGATAGTGAGTAGAAGTAAAGTAGAGGAGTCAGGAGGGATAGGAAATAAGAGATATGCACAAACATAAAATAAAGATTCGGAGTAGAATTTTTTAGGGAAAAAAGTAGCAGGGGTAATAATCATGATCTCAGACAAAGTTAAGGCTAAAACAGATTCAATCAAATAAACAAATAGGGTAACTACACTATGTGTCAGACATTTATCAATGTTGTTTTGAAACAACTAGACAGTATAAGTTGGGAATATTGCTGTGGTATACGAATGATGAGTTGGTGGTCTTATGGAAATATGGAAAGACTTGGACTTAAGGAAGAAAGAGGTTATCCACTCTCAGAGAAACAGAAGATGAATAAGTAAATTATAGTCTGACATAGATGCATATGAATATATGTGTCTATATATGACTATGATTATCAATATCTAAGTATATGTATATGTGAGTGTATGTATGTACAGGTATATGTGTTTATGTATATACGTGTATGCCTTTGTGTGTATATGTCTATATCTTTATATATGCACATGTATGCATATATATACATGTACACATGTATGTGTGTGCATGTATCTGTGTATGTATTTATATCCTCTAGCTTAATTGTAGCCTCCAGGGGAGAGGACAGGAAGGGAGAAAAAAGAGCAAAGTAAAAAGTGTACAACAGAGAAAAAAAACTTGCAAGGAAATAAAGAAAAGATGGACAGCTCTGACCACAGCAAGTAGTATTTATTATATAGGCTTTCTTGAGATGGAAATTTATTGCTGTATATTTTGAATCCTCTCTCACATTCTGCTGTGCCCATGGCCATTCTTTTTTTCCTTTTCTTATTTTGTATTTAATTTTGTATTTACAAATAAAAAATAAAAGCAATAAACAAGAGTCAGGGGATAACTGCAATGAGCAGGGTATAGTACAGTGAACAGAGTGTTTTATACATGGAGTAGGAATGCCTGGCTCATGTTGCCCTAGACACTTGATATCCATAAAGACTTTTCCCAAGTGTTTGAAACATTTAGAGCCTCAATTTTCTCATGCCCACTTCACAGGGTTGTCGTGAGGCATAAGTGAGACTATATCTATGTATGTATATGTGTATGTATATATATGCATATACATGTATGTATGTACATGCATGCATATATGTATGTATTTCACAAAATCATAAAAATCATGAAAAATGACAAAACTCTCTTTTACTCAATTAGTTCAGGGCCTAGCTCACAGTCTTTCTTACCCAGATACTGCCCTTATACTTATGAAATTCAATGTGTATACTAATAATTTCTTAAACACCTTAATATGCCATTTCCCAACTTACTCACTCCACATGACCTATTCCTCCACTCCACCTTAGCTGCACACAAAGGTCATAGCCTTGATCTTGCTAGCACCTACAAATGTTCCACTTTTATAGTCCTTAATTCTTAAATTTCCTTTTCTGATTATAATCTGTTGTCATTCCACATCTTCCTCCACCTTACATCTAGAAACTATATTTTTCATCCTCATCATGACTTTCAATCCCTCCAACCCTCAGTTCTTTCCCAGGCTATCATACCTGCATTAGCTACAATCTCCTCCTTTCCCTACCTTGACCCCTTGGCAAACCCTCTCAACTCTACATTGTCTTTTTTTTTCTCGTTATTTATCTTCAATCTTTCCTTTTTTATTGACTACTTCCCCATTGACTTCAAACTTGCCTATGTTTCCTTCAACCTCAAAACCCCTCATGAAATCCATCCATCTGCAGTTACTATTATCCCATATCTTTCATCTATTTTGTGGCTCAATTCCTTGAAAAAGACATCTATAACTGATGTGTCACACTTGAGTCTCTTACCTGACTTCTCACATTATTCAACTAAAACTGCTCTCTTTTCAATGATCTCTTCGTGGCCCAATCTAAGGCCCTTCCTCAATCCTCATCCATCACTCTCTGAGTCCTTTGGCATTGTTGATCATCCCCTTCTTCTTGACACTCTCTTCTCTCTAGATTTTCATAACTTCTCTCCTAGTTCTCCTACTACCTGTTTTGCCACCTTTCAATTTCCTTTGCTGGCTCTTCATTCAAATCATGCCCGCTACCTATGAATGGTTCTCAGATCTTTGTCCTAGGCCTTCTAGTCTCTATACTATTTCATTTGGTGATCTCATCAATTTCCATGGATTTAATTATCAATCTATCTTGATATTTCTCAAATCTCCTAACTTAGCCATTACTTCTCTCCTAACCTCCAGCCTCACATCTCCAATTGCCTATCAAAGTATCTCAAGACTGAATGTCCCATATACATCTTGAATTCAACATGTCCGAAACTGAACTCATTATATTTTCCCCAAAATTATTCTCTCTTTTAAACTTAGTTATTATTATCAGGGGCACTACCATCCTTCCAGTCTCCCAATCTGTCATCCTCAACTCCTCACTTCCTGTATTCAACATTGCTAAGGCCTATTTCTTTCAAGTCCTAACATCTTTCATCTATGATCTCTTCTCTCTTCTGACACTTACACTACCCTGGTATACCTTTTCCTCAGTTCATACCAGAAAATGAGGCTCCCTCCCTCAAATCTCTCTACCCCAATTCATCCTCCACTCAGCTGTGAAGTTAATCTTACTGAAGTTAAGGTCTGACTATGTCACTCACTTATTCAATAAACCTCAGTGGCTCCCTATCATTTCAAGGATAAAATATAAAATCCTCTATTTGGTGTTTAAAGCCCTTCATAACCTGACCTTTCTTTTCTTTCTTTCTAAGTGACTTGCCCAAGGTCACACAGCTAGTTTTTGTGTTAAGTATCTGAGACCAGATTTGAACTCAGGTCCTTCTGACTCCAGGGCTGGTGCTCTATTCACTGTGCCACCTAGCCACCTATAATCTTACCTTTCTAGGCTTCTTATGACTTAGACTCCCCCATCCCCTTTACAATTTACTGACACTGGCCTTTTTGCTAACATGTTCCATCTCCAGGTTCTATATACTGGCTTCCTGGGTTTCATTGAACAATCAAGCTAAAATCCCACCTTCCCAAAGAAACCTTTTCTAATCTCCCTTAATGACAATACCTTCAATTTTTTTTTCTAAATTTTTCCTATATCCTAACTTTTTCTATATTTATCTTATTTATACATAGCAGTTTGCATACTATCTCCCCCGTTAGGCTATGAAATTCTTGTAAAGTTACACAATTTTTTGCCTTCTTTGTATCTCCAGTTCTTAACAGAGTCCTGGCACATAGTGTTTAATAAATGCTTGTAGATAAATTGATTACTAGTCTTAGTAGTTGTAGTAGCAGCAGCAACAGCAGCAGCAGCAGTAGTAGTAGTAGTAGT
>JAQQSU010019066.1:0-10343 GCA_028627135.1 Pseudochirops cupreus
GGTACAACCTCAGTTTCTGTAACAATTGGCAAACTGGTGTCTTGGCATAATCATAGTGGGAGCAGAAGACCAGCCTTCCATGGCAGAGAAATTAGTGAGAACCCTATCGTTATGAGAGTCTTTAGGAGTCCCAGGAGAAACCTTGATAGGAATGGTGTTTTTGCCTTTCTTTATATGCTTCAGTATAGTGCCTGACATAGAGTAAGCACTTAATAAATGCTTGTTGATGTCTGTACCCCTTGACCCCATGAGGTCCTTAACCAACCCCAAAGAACCACACACACCAAAATATCTACGACAATTTTTGTGGTAGTAAAGGACTGGAAACAAAGTAGATGGACATTTTGGAGGGCGGTGATGGAAGGAAAGGCTAAACAAATTGAGGCCAATAAAAGCAAGAGTATAATGTTAGGTTCTAAGAAATGACAAATATGATGAATACAGAGAAGCATGAAAACGTGTACACAACTTGATACAAAGGGAAGTAAACGCCATCAAGAAACAATATGTGCAATATCTACCACATAAATGGAAAGAAAAACCAGCACAAAACAATTAAAAACGAATACTGAAAAATTACAAAGAACAAGCCCGAAGCCAACTAAGCAGCAGAGGAAGACGTCTCCCCGCTTTCCCTGGCAGCAGTGGGTCCACAGGTCTGGAAGCCATTGGGTATAATGTCAGATTTTTCTCAATCTATCAGTTGGTTTTCCTGAATAGTTTTTCTTCCTCCTTAAAAAAATGATATAAGGAATGGTTGTCTGGCAGGGAAAAAAGAGAGAGAAAGGGGAAAATGTAAGTGGTGCAAGAAAAGATAGCAATGGAAAATTATTTTTAAAAATAATGCTTTTTAACTGACTGTCTGATTTCTCTTGGGGAACCCAGCAGGTGAGCTCATGAGGGGGGCAGGGCTCAGACCCTGTGGATGGGGGAGGTAGGGAGTCTGTTCTCTGAGCCTGGGCTAGAAAGAGAAGGGACTTGGTGAGTGCCCAGGAATGCTGACACAGGCCTTTGCCTTCCCATCCATCTGCTGAGCCCCTGCCAGATGCTTACACTGTAACATTTCCCCGATTCAGTTCATTGAGAAGTGCTGGGAACATGACCCCTAATTATTGCGTTTATGCGTTCTCTCTCTCTCTCTCTCTCTCTCTCTCTCTCTCTCTCTCTCTCTCTCTCTCTCTCCCTCTCTCTCTCTCTCTGTGTCTCTATCTCTCTCCATCTCTCCCTCTCTCCTCTCTGTTTCTGTCTGTCTTTCTGTTTCTATGTCTGTCTTTGTTTCTTTTTCTCTCAGGATAAATTTACAGTTGTTGAAAGACACTGGGATGATAGTTATCAAAGCCTTCTGCCATCTGGAGCCAGCTCCCCCATCCTGGCCTCCCTCTGGAACTTCTCCAAACTTCACCTCCCTTCCCAACCCCAACATCAGATTTGTCCATGTGAGTGGCATGGCCGTGTCTCCAACCTTCTCTTTGGCCAAGCCTCTTCAACCTTCCCTAGGGGACAGTGAGAAGGAAGCAAACAATTAAGAGGCTGAATATTGGCAAGATCAAAGCTCCAAGTCCAGAATTGGAACAGGCAGTTTTTATGACTTATTCACAGCCTGGTAATCTGTTGTCCCGACAGAGACCGTGATAACCCGACATTGTGTGTGGGGTCAACCAAGAAGCTAATTTTCCTGCCCAATGGGTCATGTTCATGTTCTGTTTGGTTCTTTAAACTCATTGGCACAGATAACCTGATCTATATAAGGTCATAGATTTATTATTAGATTAGATTACTGTTTTAAAATAGAGGAAACTGAGGGATAGAGAAGTATGATGACTTGTCCAGGGTCCCAGAGACCATATCTGAAGTAGTTTTTAAATTCAGGTCTTCCTGATTCCCAGCCTAATGCTCCTAATGCGTCATGTTACCTCATCCAGATTAACAAGGGATTAGCCAAGCAATAGGAAGACATATCATTGGAAGTCCAGAGTGATAGAGCAGCGAGAGCCTAGGACCCCCTGCCATATGGGCCACTGGTGTTTTACACAGTGTAAATATTTGGGGTTTTCATCTATTCTTAGTAAAGAATTTAGTAAAAGATTTAGGAAATTTAGTAAAGAATTAAGTGAATTCAGTAAAGAAAAACTTAGTAAAGAATCCCCAATGGTTACTCTTGACACTGTTGATGCCACAAACAAGTCAGTGGACCTAAAACAGGGCTGACTATTTATACCTGCCCTTTGTATCTTTATCATCACTAGAAAGTCTGTTTCTTCTGAGACTGTGATGTCCCATTGTTTGTAGTGATGGAAGATTGCCTAGAGCAGTGGTTCTCAACCTGTGGGTTGTGACCCCTTTGGGGGTTGGACAACCCTTTCACAGGGGTCACAGGGGTCACCTAAGATCATTGGAAAGCACATATTTCCAATGGTCTTAGGAACCTCCTCTATCCATCTCCAGGTGGGTCTACCTACCTTCAGATATACCCACATATGAGTATTAAAGGGTCGCGGCATTAGGAAGATTGAGAACCACTGGCCTAGAGAATTGTTCAAGTTTCTGGTTCAGAGCAGTGAGGTCTTCAGAGGCCTCTCAATGTGGATAATCCCTCCATCAATGCAGCTGAACATTTGCTGGGGACCCTGGGAGGTAAAATAGCTTGTCCATGGTAACCATAACTAGTATGAGTCAGGGGGAAAACTTTTATCCAAATCTCTCTGACTCAAAGGTAGTGCAACATATAGAGTATTGGGTCTGGAGTCAGGAAGATTCCTCTTTGTGAGTTCAAATCTGGTCTCATACCTTTACTAGCTGTGTGACCCTGGGCAAATCACTTCACCCTGTTTGCCTCAGTTTCCTTGTCTGTTAAATGACCTGGGGAAGGAAATGATGAAACATTCCAGTAACTTTGCCAAGACAGCCCCAAATAGGGTCACAAAGACTCAAATGACTAACATGACCAAACAAACAAAACCCCAATGAAATCCTTGAGGGCAAGTAGTGGTTTTTCTTCTTTTTATCCCTAATATTCTACACAGTACCTGGTACGTAAGCATATAATAGATGCTTTTGAAATGATTATCTCTCCCTGAGAGAATGCTAATGTTTCAAAAGCAGAGAATGACAGAAGCCATTAGAAGCACCACAGATGTGCGTTTGCATGCTCAGACATCCACACCATGACTGGACAGTTGTCCTTCTCTCTCCTTCCTTTCCTTTTCTTCTTCTCTTTCCTTTTCCTTTTCATTTCTTTCCTCCGTCTCTCTTCTTTCTTTTCTTCTCTCATCATGTGCTCATTTTTCAAGAAGTTCCAAATGGGAGTTGTCTTTTTAGTAATCATTTAAAAAAAAACATTTTCTTGCTTCTATTTCTTCTAACAAAATCTCTGAAGTAGACATCAGTTTCTCATCATCTGCACAATAGTGTTCCAAAAATTTCTCGTAGTTGGAATCATCATCAAGAGCCCCAGTTTGGGCCCTGGGGTCCATTTGAGTCCCTGGATTGAAGAGGTGAAAGGAGATTAGGCTGGAATCTATACAGACATACATATCTGTGCATGTGTGTGTTATGAGAGGCAGTGTGATACAGAGGAGAGGGAGCTGGCTTTGGAACCAGGAAGATCTGAGTTAAAGTCCTGTCTCTGACACATTTTGGATTTGTGACTCTGAGCAAGGCACTTTATGTAAGTTTCAAGGAAAGTGATGGTCTGTGTTGGTAGAGGGAACTTCCTCATCTGAGACCCCCCATCATAGGAAGAGAGAAAAAGAGAGAGAGACAGAGACAGAGAGAGACAGAGAGAGAGAGAGAGAGAGAGAGAGAGAGAGAGAGAGAGAGAGAGAGACTTGTGATATATATGTGTGTGTTTATATTTTTGATGAAAATCCTTTCCTAACATACTCATCAGGCATTCATACTCTGGAGGACCTCTGGTGAGAGGCAATGTTCTATCTGACCAAGTAACCCATTCTTCTTTGGGGCAGCTTTGATGTCATTGGTCCTCTTTGAGAAAAAAGGGTGAACAACATCTAGAAAGTTCCCTTCACTGGTACTAATCCATTTGCATACATACCTTCTCATCCTGGGTGACTCTTGTCCTCATGTGAATGTTCCCCAGATGGCCCATCTCATGGGTCAGAGATTCTGCTCTAGACCCCTAGACACTGCATGGATACCACAAGATCCATGGGTTACCCACTGGTTCTCTCCTCTTTGCCAACACAAATGACTCTCAGGTCATGAGCCTCTTAGGTGATTTCCTTGACTCTCATTCTCTTGCACAATTGATCCTTCCCTGGTCAGAGGTCACTCACCCTTTCAGATAACATCTGTTCTCTCCAGCTTTTGTCCATTTCTTCAAATTTCTCTCTCCAGGGCCAAGCAGAAATCACATCCCTCCTGTTTCTCATTCTTGGAGATGCTGAATGGATGTTGACTGGGTTTGGGCTATGGGCTGTGCCATGGAAGATAGAGCAAACACTGCCCTAAGACTTTTAGACCAGAGATTCACAGTGTCTTTGAAATTGAGATACCATATCCCTATTTGCCATGTTATTAAAAGAAAATTGAAGGCCTTGATACTCCCAATAAACGTAGGGATGTGTACATTTATTATTTATTCTTTTAAGTGGTGAGCTATTCTTATGAAACAGAGGGCTTCATGACATTGCTTGAGGTGCCATATTACACTCACCTCCAAATCTTTGCTCCCATTGCCTCTTTCATCAAGAATGCTTCTCCTCCTCTTTTCTACCTTTCCATCCTACCCAATCAATTATTCTGCCCCCCCTTTTTTTACTTTCCCATCCTACTCATACCATTATTTCCTAATTCTTTGAACTCTCTAAAAGTAGAATGAACTTCCTTGGGAGATAAGGAGATCTTCCCCTTCCCCCATTAGAAGTCTTCAACCACAGGCTAGAGAAAGAATTGTCATTTATGATGAAGGGACTTTCGTTCTAATTGTTTTAGAATTGATGGCCTCTGATGTCTTTCCTCCATGGAAAGAAGGAAGCAAGCATTTATTAGTGTCTGCTATACATCCAGCACCGTGGCTATTACTTTACAAATATTCTCATTTGATCTTCACAACAACCCTAGGGAATAGATAACTATTATTATCTTATTTCACAGTTGTTGAAATTTAGGCATATAAGTTAAGTGACTCTCCTAGGGTCACACAGCTAGTGTCTGAGGCTTGATTTGAACTCAAGTCTTCCCTATTCTAGATCCAGTGCTCCATCTACTGTGTTACCTAACCAACTCTAATAAGAGTAGAGTTATTGGTATTTTTATTAAAGACACAAGTTTCAAAATTTCTTGAACCTCTCAAATCTTTTATGATGGAGACCAATGTGATTGGGAGGTTCTTTCCATTTCCTGACCACTGTTCTTTTTGAACATTAAAATGGGGAGGAACGTGGCATGGTGGACCTTGTGTGTTGTCCTCCCCACAATAGAATGGAGGCTCCTTGAGAGCAGGGTCGTTCTTTCTTTTCTATTGTATTCTCAGTACTTGGTACAGTGCCTAGAATCACTTAATAAATGCTCGTTAACTTGACATGAGGCCAGTCCTCATCTCCTCAGTTGTATTTATTTTGTATCCATTTACAAAAGCAATTCTTTTCTCCTATAACAGAATTTAATCTCCTTGAGGGCAGGGATTTCATTTTTTTTTTGTCTCTATCCCCAGTGCTTAGCATATAATAAACAACTAAAAAATCTTCCTTGATTGATTAATATCCCCCATACTGATTTAATCTCTAATCAGGCAGCACCCCCTCCGCATCACTGTGTCCCTCTCTTATGACACTTAATATATTCTGATTAGTTAGTAGAATTATCTGTGTCCATGTATTATTTCCCCTACTAGACTGTGAATTCTTGAATAACAGGGTCCTGTATGGCTTCTCTAATTTGCATCCTACCAAGTACCATGTAAACAAAGAATGCTGCATGAAAGAGCCTTATTTTCAATGGATACACAACCTTGTAGACATAAACACTTCTTCCTTTGGTGTTGATCCCAACCCACCTACTCTCTGTTCCAGTCAGACTGGTCTACTAGCCATTCCTCTATCCCTTCCCTGCACATATACAGACCAGAGACAGACAGATAGACAGACAGACAGACAGACACACACACACACCCTCACTAGCTCTTGTATTGGCCATCTCCCATCCCTGGAATGTCCTCCCTCTTTATCTCTATTTCTTGGTACCGTTAGAGGCAATGTGGTGTAGCGGACTGGACCCTCAATTTGGAGTCAGGAAGACAGGTTCAAATCTTGCAACATTTCCCAGTTGTGTGACTCTGGGCAGGTTGCTTAACTCTGCTTTGGTTTCCCTATCTGTAAAATGAGGAGGTTAGGACCAGATGGCCTCTAAAGGGCCTTTTCAGCTCTAAACCTATGATCCTGCGATCTCCCATCAAAGCACAGGTACAGCCTCCTGAGAAAGGCCTTGACTGATTCTTCAGCTACTAACCCTTTTGAAATCCTTCTGCACTGCATTCTGTAGTATCTGTATTTGCCCCCCCCCCCCCAAATAAAATGCAAGCTCCGTGAGGATAGGGATTCAATTTTTTTTTGGTCTTTGTATCCCTGGAGGCTAGTGCAATGCGAAGCCCTGTGCTGATTGCTGAAGACAGAATACATGGCAAAAGACAGTCCCCACCCTCCAGAATTCAGTCTAAAGGGGAGACAACACAGAAAAAGAAACTTGAAGGAGGGGAGGGTACCTGGCTGGGGAGCAATGAAGGCCTGTAGGGTCGTGAGCTGGAGCTGACTGCCTTGGGCCCCTTCCTTAAATGCAGGATCTGGGCGGAGCTCTCTGTTGCCCACCATCAGGGGTCCGAGGAGCAGGCAGCCGATACGGAGGAGATCTGAGTCTCACAGTTAATTCCATCTTGCCAGAAGGTGAGTTTTTAGAGACAATGATATAATTCAGGAGAGTAACCAAGTGGGTGATAACTATATCCTCAGAGTCTAACACAATATCGTGTCTGGCACATAATAAATACTGATGAACGTATCAAAGGCAGGGGTCAAACCCAGGGTTTTTTTTCTAATCAATCAACAAACATTTATTATGCTACTGACTCTACCTAATATTGCAAACTGCTTCTCCCCAAGATCATATACAAGGGAATATATTTTTAAAAGGTTAAATATATAAAAATAATTGAAGTAGATGCCAATGAGTGAGTTTCTGGTGTATGTGTTCGATTTTCCACCTTTGGGCCTCACATCAACCCTGGCATATCTACCTGAAAGCTCCCTTTCTGGACATATGCTTAACCATTTACCTTATGTAGCCAGATACCTTCGCTCTCACTGGGTCTGCCTTGGAAAGACTCAGAGTCTCCTCTGCCCTGTTCTGGCTTCATGCTCATATGTGAGCGCGCGCGCGCGTGTGTGCACACACACACACACACACACACACACACACACACACACACACTGTCAGAGAAACAGGGCCTGGGGCCCCATAACTATATATTCTAGAAATTATCCTGCTTCCCCTGGCCCAGTGACAGTCTCTCTAAATGCTGTTTGCTGAGACTCATTCAATTCCCCAGACAGCCCAGGGCCTGACAGGTCGGTGAGAAACGCCTCTGTGCTTTGAGATTTATTTAATGGGTGTCTGATGAAATGACTGGGAAGGCTGGGTCCTCCCAGAGTCATATTATCTCTGGCAGGAATAAAAATCAGTTGAGCAGTGGGGTTTGATGGGGCACAATCTGTTAGCAGAAAATTGGGCTGTCACCCAGGGTGTCATGTTCATTTGGGCTGATTAAAGACATATTCATCGACTGTCACTGTTGCCGTATCTGTCACCAGGAGAACTAACAGGAATGTGCAGACATTTTTTTTTCCTCCTGGTTCAAGGGAGGGAGGAGGAATAGGGGAAGAAAAGAGAAGGAGGAAAAGAAACAGGGGAATGAGGAGGAAGAAGAGGGGGAGAAAGAGGAAGAAGATGAATGGGAGGAAGAGGAGGAGAAAGGGAAGATGAGAAACAGAAGAGAAGAAAAAAGATGAGAAAGAAACATGAGAGAAGAGGAGGAGAAAGGAGTGAAGAGGAAAAGGAAGATGAGAAACATAAGAAGAGGAGAGGAGGGAAAGAAAGATGGAAAATAAACTTCAGAGGAAAGGAAGAGGAAGAAGAGAGGAGCAAGAGGAGACAGGGGGAGAAGGAGAAAAGAGGGAGAAGGAGAAAAGGAAGATGAGAAATATATGAAGAGGAGAGGGAGAGAAAAGATGAAAAAGAGGAAAATAAGGAAGGAAGAGGAGAATGAAAAAGAAGAAAAAGAGGAGTATGAGGAGAGGAGAGAAAGGAAGAAGAGGGAAGGAAGAAGAGAAGGAGGGATAGGAAGAAGAGGAGAAGGAAACAAGAAAGATGAGGAAGAAGAGAAGGAGAATGAAGAAAAAGAGGAGTATAAGGAGAGGAGAGAAAGGAAGAAGAGGAAAAGGAAGAAGAGAAGGAAGGATAGGAAGAAGAGAAGAAGGAAGAGAAAGACAAAAAACCCTGGCATGTTATAAATACTGCATCCAGTTACCTAGCTTTCTCCCCCTTCTGAAGATAACAGTGAAGTCCACGTTAGGTCATGAGTCATTTCTTTAGGCAGCAGCACAAACTTCACAGATTGCAAAGTAAAATTTATGCACTGGCAGTCATTCCTCCTTAGGGCACTGTTCTAAACTCCATTTGAAGAGATTTGAAGGGGTTCCATTGTCCATACCTCGTTCTCAATTAATGCAAATGTTGGAAAGTACACCTCCCTAAAGATTTGGACCTCAACGGGTCTCTGCTTCATCACTAGGAAATGGGCTGCTCAGCTCAGTCATTCTACATACTAAGGACCATTTAGCTAACATTCTGTGTTCTCCACCCCACACTCCACCCTCTAGCTCACATAACTCTCAGCCTTCTAAGCTCTTCTAAGGATCATAGATTTGGGATTGGGAAAGATTTTATAAGACAATCCAATTCAACCCTATTTTATAGGTAAGGACCTAAGGTCCAGAAAGATTAAGTGATTGGTCTAAATTCATATTGGTAATAATATAAAAGGTATAGATTCCAATCTACCTCGTTTTTCTCTTTTTTAAAAAAATCTGTCATTTATGTTGAACAAATTCACTATCTCTCTTATTGCTCAAAATGTGGGATATGCGATGACAGTGAATCTGGTTAGATATAAAACATATATTATGTAAAAAAAAACTTTGTTATGGCTCTCTGGGAGTAAGAGGGAAGAAGGACACAGGTGGAAAAGCTAGATGATATACAAATAAGAAACAACAATAAAAATTGAAGTCCAGTTTTCTCAATCACACTCCAGTCTCTTTCCCACTGTGCCTCTCTGTTCTAAGGGTACGTCCAGCTCTGACTTTCCGTTCCTGGAGCAGCGGTATGGCTCTTTGGAAACACTATCAGATTTGGAGTCCGGGGACAGAGGCTCAGATCCTTTTTCTGCTACTTACTCCTTGGTAGACTCTGGGCAAATCACTTCACCTGTGTGGGTGGACCTCAGCTTCCTCCTTTGTAAAATGAGAGGCTTATACTTGATGAAGTCTAAGAACCTTTTCAACTTTAAATCTGTGTTGTTATGACCTGCCCAGAGTCACAAAGATAACAAGTGTCTGAGGTTAGACTTGAACTCACATCATAGGAAGGAGAAAGGAAAAAAAGAAACAAATGTTTATTAAGTCCCAATATTGTCTCATTCGATCCTTACAATTTTGTGAGGTAGGTGCTACTATTATCCTCACTTTACAGGTGAGGAAACAGAGGCAGACAGGAGTTAAGTGACTAGCTCAGGGTCACATGGCCAGAAAGTATCAGAGGTTAGATTTGAACTCTGGTCATCCTGACTCCAAGCCAGGCACTCTGTGCACTATGGTGCCCCCTAGAGGCCTAGATTTAGAGCTACATGGTCCTAAATATTCTAAGGTCTTTCACACAGCTGAGTTTTTAGGTTCAATAGTCTTTCTGCTCCAGCATTCTGTGCTCCGAGATCCTTTTATTCTACTTTTTATTATTTGAAAAGCCCACAGGAGTCTTCCTACATTTCCCAGACAGGATTCTTTAAAAGCTAGAATTGAAAAATGACTAATCCAACCAATCTATTTTACAGATGAGGAGACTGAGGTCAAAGAGGTGAAATGATGACCAATGTCACACAGGTGGAAAATGGTGGATGTGGGATTTGAACCCAGGTGTTCTGACTCAGTACCTTGCCTTCCATATCTCATTGCTCTTTTTAAAGATCTGTTTTCTTAGGTCAGTTTAAATGAACCGTAGAGGGATGTGTGTGTGTGTGTGTGTGTGTGTGTGTGTGTGTGTGTGTGTGTGTGTGT
>JAQQSU010019067.1:0-10342 GCA_028627135.1 Pseudochirops cupreus
ACACACAAAAAACTTAAGAACCTCTAGGTTAAAAGACTAGCGTTTTATAGTATTATGGATCTTGAGCTGGAAGGGACCTTAGAAGCCACATTATCTAATCCCCTAATTTTATGCGTGAGGAAACTGAGGCTCAGAGTTGTCCAAGGCCACAGGATTTGAACCTATTATTTGTTATAATAAGGCCCATGTTTGCATTTAGCTCCTGCTTTCTTCCTCTGGCTATCTCAAGGTAGAGAAAGCTACTCCTTGTATGAGACAGGGCTCTAAAGACATTGGCCTTATTATAACAACCAACCCCTGGCTTGCCCCTGGAGGCTGGGTTCCTAATGGTGGCCCCTCTGAATGGACCAGAGAAAAATCTCTAGTTTGTGGAGGAAAGTGATTCACAGCACATACTGGAAAACCAAACATTTCCTTTTACTTGAGCCTTTTGAAAATGTGAAGAGGCTAATGGGAATTCTGTGCAGGCATGTGCAGGCCAGCTCTGGGAAAGGCCTCCCCTCTCTGGGCACTCTTTAGCTGAAGCCAAATGCCATTCAAATCACCAGGGAATGTTCACATTCAAAGGCCCCCCCGGATGTCAGACACATTCCAGCTGCAAGGGAAATGCACTTAGTTCCTCCAGTGCCAAATGTAGCCTTAACTCTAGCTGCCCTAATTGATTCAGGGATATATGAGAGCTGGCTGGGGAGCTGCAGCCCTTTGTTGCTATTGAAGAGAGGGAGTGAGTTTGAAGGGTTGGCAGGTGGAGTAAATGTTGATTTCTGTCCTTACTCACCAATGGTTTTCTCATCTGTCATCCTCTTCCCTTTAGCTACTAAAAAAAAAAGAAATATTCAATAGCAAAAAATTAAAAATCCCATGGTCTTTTATTGATGGGCATGGGAGTCACATTATTATTTCAAGCTTCAGATGCCCATTCCTTGGCTCCCCAATTAGACTGTAAGCAGCTGGAAGAGGCTCTTCTTCATCTGTGACGTGTTCCCTTGTCCATCAGTGTGTTTCATCCGTTGTCTTAAATACAGTTGATGTTCAGCAAATATTTACTGGATTTTGAACCAAACCTAATTGCCACATTTATGCTGGTTACAAGCAAAAGTGGTGAGACTGCTGTTCTGAATGTGCTATGCACATTCTTAGATTCCTTCTGTAGGAAGGTCCCTTTCATTTTTAGCACTCTCCATAGATTTCTAGAGAAAGCCCTGAGCTTCATGATCGAGATGGATCATACATGAAAGTATTAAACAAGTAATCACCGATGTGGGAATCACTCAAGGGCTGGAGGAGGGCACTTCTCTCTAAAACAAACAAACAAATAAATAATTCCCTCCTCGTCATCCTTAGTTGAAGTGTTCTAGACATTGCCATAATCGTGGTGGATGGAAATGGAGGGGAAAGTAAACATACACTATTTGGAGGCTGGGGGGATTTTTCTCAGGCCCTCTGAAATCACACCATGTACAGCAGCCTGAGTTCACTTCCATTAAAGTCTGGCCTTCCCCCTGTATTAAAGACTGATTTGGACCATCAACAGTAGATGAGAAGTGTAAACATGAATCTCTTACAAGAGTAGTTTCCCCCTAGAGCTGATATACTAGCAAAGAGTAACTAACTGAACCAAGTCGTTGTGACCACATCCCTGTGGCCTTTGATGGTATTTGCTGCTGAGTTTCACTTTCCATCTGGCTTTCAGTCCCCAGGGCTTTCTGGCCTGTGCCACTGAGAAAGGCCAGGTGGTAGAGTTTGGGGATCTGTCTGTCATCTGCTCAGACACTGGGACGAGCTCCACTGGGGAGAAAGAATGGGATACAGTGAAACAAGAGTCAGGGGCAGCTGGGGTGGGCAGCAAGGGGAATTCCACTCATTCCTGGAGAGTTCTTCTGTAAATACTCACTAACACCTGGTCTCCCACTCTCTCGGGATTGGCCACCTGAGGGAGGTTAGGGAGACCACAAGGAAAGATGAGAATCCATTCAGGTGAGGATATATCTACTGGACCCTTTCCAAGGTGTCCCATTTCCTGCTGCTGATGAGAGCAGCCAGTGATCTGGGGGCCCCTAATTTTGAATGAGTGTGAACCAATGTACCATTGACCAAGTGATCAATGTACAAATGTACCATTTTCCAAATGTTAGCTGGTACTATCTTATCCTTTTGGAAATAAGTCTATAATTAGATGAGAAATTAATTACATTGATTTAGTCATTTGAATGGCACACTAGACTAGGAGGCAGAGGGCCTGAGTTCTGTTCCAAGATCCCCCATCATTCATCTGTTGGTATGACCTTGAGCACCCCTCTAATGCCTCTGGGCCTCAGTTTCTACAAAATGTCTATAAAATGAGAAGATTGGTTGAAGTAAACATATGATGATAGGTTTAGAAGCTTCTTGATCTCACATGGTTTGATTCTGTGGACTCGGGATTTCCCAGGGGAAGTATAAAGCGACTATAGCAAGAAGTGACTGTGGAAGCAGATATTGACCTCCTTTTCTACCCCTCCCCCCCACAAAAAAAAGTGCTTTGGGACTAGTTTTAATGAAATTCTTTGCATTTTAAATGCAGAATGTTTTCCAGGAAAGATGCTTTGTTCACCTCTCCATGGGACTGGTAGATCAAATCCCTATCTTTCAGCCACAGAGGAATTTAGACTCCTAAATTTTTCCAGACTTCCTTTTCCCATTTTGAAGATGAAGAAACTGTAGCACAGGGTGGTTAAGTGACTTGCTCAACATCACACAGCTCTCTGAGGCAGAATTCAAACTCAGGGTTTCCTAACTCCATATCCAGCACTCTTCACTTCACCACCTCACTGCCTATACAGAGAGTCTCGGATGGGATTCCTATAGCCACAGTCACCCTTCAGGGAAAAATGTGAAGACAGGGAAGTTGATTTTTGACACCGGAAGATTTCACATTCTGTACCCTTTGCCTGTTTCATTAATAACCCTTCTTCACTCCCAGGGGCCCACTGCCCTCCCAACCCCACCCCAATGCTACCCAGCCAATATTGTCCTTCCTCTATAACCCTCACCCCAATTTCTTAAACCTAAGCTTATCTGTAAGTGCAAATAACTGATAACAGTTTAGAATTTTGTTTTAGAGGGGGCCAAAGGATTAAACTAAAGAGATAAAGTTCTGGTGGTTGAATTTCAGTCATGAGCCTGATGAAGAAGATTCTAGGATCAAATATTTTTGGAATCACATCAGTAGATGGGCTTCTTCCATCAGCACTGAATCTTCAGACTGTCCATAGAAGGAGCAAAGAACACTACCTGTAACCTGTTGAGGAAGAAAGATAAGCAGTATCTCTAAGGATCAAATTCCATTTAATTCAATAAACATCCTTTAAGTGCCTACTATGTATCAAGCACTATGCTAAATGCTAAAGAGAAAAAGTCAAATATGGAAGTGGTGCCTGCCTTCAGGAAGCAGCACTTCCACTAAGAGAAAACATCACTTACAAAGATAAACAGATGCAAAGTAAGGGGGTGGGAGGCAGCAGTAGCAACCAGGGATGGGAGACAGAACGATACTGTTTAGGAATGGCCTCAAGCAGGAGGGATTCCCCAGAGGTCAGTGTGAGGAAAAATTAGAAACAAAAGGCCATCAGTTGGCCCAACAACAGTCCAGGGCACTATTCTGTAAAGGTAATTCTTCATGCTGCAGCTAGGTAGTACAGTTGCTAGAGGAGCTGGCCTGAACTCAGGAAGACAGAGTTCAAATCTGACCTCAGACACTTACTAGCTGTGTGACCCTGGGCAGATCACTTAACCATGCCTGCCTCATTTTCCTCATCTGTAAAATAAGTTGGAGAAGGAAATGGCAAAGCCTTCCAGTGTCTTTGCCAAGAAAATCCCAAATGGGGCCATGAAGAGTCAGACACAACCAAAACAACTAAAACCCAACCAATTTCAGGACCCTTGAAGCTTCACCTGAAAATTTTTATGCAAATTTGTAAAAGAGATAACATTTCCCTCTTAGCTCTGTGTCTTTCCCCTTTAGGGGTGCCTTCCCCCTGAAGTGCTCTCTAGCCCCATCTTCTTCCCCACATCAAATCTGTTCCCAGGAAAGGCCCCCAAAATTATAGCTTAAATGATGACCTCTCTCCAAACAAGGGATTTGCATTGTCAAAGTCTTAAGTTAAAGGGATAAAACTCCAATTATGGAATGTTTGGCATCAAACCAGGGATGGGAAAGGTAATTGTGAATGGGATAAGTCTTTTTGGCCCCTAAAGCCATACCATGTAGGCTTTAGTGTGCTTCACAGACTCATAAGGCCAGGCTAGGCCTGGTTCCAGGATTGACCACGGAAGCACATCAAAGAATTCATTGGGCGTGAATGGGAGGTGGGGTGGAGGGGCAGGAGTTTGAAGATGCCAAGCCTCAGAACTGTCAGTGCACAAAAAGAGTGGATGGTGCATTTTGAATAAGGATTTCTGTTTATTTGCTTGGTATTTGGAGACCTGGCATCTTTGAAGCTGGGGACGTCAGTGATTGCTCCTAATCCTCCCCAGCAGGCAAGCCTGTTGTGTGGTCGCTGCCCTGTAGAAACTCTACCAAGGAGACAGGAGGTCTGGATCCAACAGGATGCTGGTCTTGTGCTTTAAAAAAAAAATTTTTTTTAAACAGTCCCAAGTGCCTCTTGCTAAGGAAAGGACTGGTTCAGAGAAGAAGAAAAGCCAGTCTATGTAATTTTACATTTTGTGTGTTCAGGGTGCCTCGATTATTTTAAGTCAGTAAACATTAATTAAGTGCTTACTATATTTAAGGCACTATGCTAGATGCTAAAGATACAAAGACAGCAACAAAATTGTCCCTGTCCCCAAAGAGCTTATTTTCTCCTGTGGAGTACAATTATAGTTTATACAAAAGTAATAGTAAAAATTGCAGCCAATGTTGATATAACATTTTTCTGACATCATTTGACCTTCACAGCAATCTTGTGATACAGGTGCTATTATCATCCTTATTTTACAGAGGAGGAAGCTGAGGCAGATTAAGTTAAGTGACTTGCTCAAGGTCATACAGCTGTAAGTGTTTGAGGATGGGTTTACTGTGCCTTGCTTCCTCTGAGGAAAGTAAATACAAAGAATAGACCAAGTTATACAAAGTTATTTCAATAGGGAAACAATTTCTAATAATTAAAGGAAGGGTTAGAGGGGAGCTGGTCAGGAAAGGGCTCATGTAAGAGGAGACAATTGAGTTATTCTTGGAAGGAAACTAAGGACTCTATGACCCAGAAGTGAGGAGAGAGAACATTCTAGACATGGCAGGTTATTTTTGCATAGACTAGAAATAATGTCTTTGCAGAAAGTCACACCAGAGAGAGTGGAGTGGTATGGTAGAAAAAACCCTGGACTGAGCCAATAATTCTGTGTCCTGAGTCTTTGTAATAAACCAAATACTTCTGTGACTCTCTTGCAGGTCACTTAACATGTCTGGGCTGATTCCCCACTTCAGTCAAATAGGGATAATAGATGCCTGCGTCTACCTAGCCATGGGATTTGTTTCAATGATCTAATGAGATAATGTGCATCCCTTTGGACATTTAAAGTGTTATAAACAAGTGAAGGATTAAATATCCAGATGAGTAAGACACTAAAGCAGTAACAGGAGTGTCTCATGGAACTCATTCTTTACTATCAAACAGCAAGTATTTTGTTCTTTTTAATGGCAAAAAAAAAACTGGAACCAAATCTGACATTCAAATGTAAACATCTCAATAATTGATCTACCCAATAGTCTGGCTCCTTCTCCGACAAATTTGTCCAAACATTTTGCCTGGACTTTTCTCTTAAATGTAGAATACTTGCCTTTGTGTCTCAGTTATCTATGTACGTGTCTCCCCCACCCCTGCCTCTCAATTAAGCATAAACTACTTGGGTCTTATCTTTCTTCGTCCAGCACGTAGCTCAGCTCTAAACAAATATGGCAGCTAGATGATGCAGTGGATGGAGCACTGGGCTTGGAATCAAGAAGACTCCTCTCCAGGAGTTTAAATGCAGTCTCAGATACTAGCTATGTGACCCTAGGTAAGTCACTTAACTCTGTTTGCCTCTGGTCCTTATCTGTGGGGGAAAAAAAATGAGCTGCAGAGGGAAACGGCAAATCACTGCAGCATCTTTGCCAAGACTACCCCAAATTTGGTCACCAAAAGTGGGATAGAACTGAAAAACAACTGAACAAGTACAGTTGAATTAACGGATATGGAATTGGATTGTACAGTTGTAGCTCAGACCACTGGTGCTTGAGTCGCAAACTATTCTATGTCTAAGAATTATATACTTATTAACAACTAACTCAGTCTCCCAGTTTATAGTCATCATACTTCCTGGAGTTTCAACTTCTGGTCCTTGCTTTTCTGGGGGAGTGCAGGCCCTTCTATCCCACCAAATACATTGCCAGCCACCACAAAGCACCTTTCGAGAATAATTAAGAACAGACAGTGGCTTTAATGAAGATCTTTAGCTGAGTGCACTGTCCATCAACTCCTCAGCAATAGAACTGATGAAATGCTCCAGCCATCAACTCTTTGGGTTTTTCCCCCTTTACATAAAAGGTGAAATCTCTCCCTTTGCATTTGTCACTGAAGCTAAGGTTTTAGAGTGCAAGAATAATTAGAATGAGGAGGGGGAAAATCCATAAGGAGACCCCCACTACATTCTGAGGGTGATGTGAAAAGCCCACTGAAGACCACTGAGTACTGCAGGAAAGTTCCAGATAGGGACAAGGGGTAAGACAGAATTCCTTTTCATTTTCTTCAGTATTGAACAAATTAGGGCTGAAGCTATGATCTATGTTTTGAATATATTCTTCTAATTTTATTATAACATTTTAAAACCATGGCCCATTCTCCACAACGGTAGGATGATTGAAACTAGATAAGAAGAGATTCTGAAACTGGATAAGAAGAGATTCTGAAATGATTTTTTTAATGTGATAGAATTGTGACCTATGCTTGCACCTTATTTTCTTTGCAGAGGTGGGGGACTATGTGTGTGGAATAGTGTATATACTACCACATATAGTAAATGTGTTGGTTTTGCTGAACAATTTTTTCTTTCATTTTTAATCTTTACTTCAAGGGATGCCTCTATGGGTAAGATGAGGACAGAAATACTCAGAAATAAATGTAGCATGAATATAAAAGATATCAATTAAAAAGTAAGAATTTTTAGAAGAGATAATAGATTCACCAAAGATGTTTAGGAACAGAAAAGAAACTTGGAATCCTGGTAAAATTTCCTGGTCTAAGTCAGCCAATAAGTGAGTTTAATTATTAAACCATAGATTTCTGGACCTGCAGAGGTCACTTATTCCAATTCCTTACCTGAGGCAGGAAAAATAACTAGCATTTCATATAGTGATTTACAGTTTTTAAAGTGTTTTATTTATCCATTTGATCTTCATAGCAATCCTGTGAGGTAAGTTCTGTTATTATCCCCATTTCACAGACAAGGAAACACAAACAGTGAGATTAAGTGACCTCCCCAGGGTCACAAAGCAAGTAAGTGTCAAAGGCAATATTTGAACTCAGGTGTTCCTGACTCCGAGTCCCAATCTCCCTAACTGGTGATTATCCCACCTCTCCTTAACTACCTCAAGCTCATCCTCTTTCAGTGCTTGGAGCATCCCTTACATGTAGGCGACTGCTTCTTTGGTATGATTTGAGAGACCCAAAAAGTCAAGGTGTTTGGAAATTTCTTTTCTATTGGTTCCTCTTCCTTTCACTAGGTTGTAGGTCCATCTGTTCAGATGCTGAATACAAGCAATGAACTGGACCCAGAATGAAACAAGGTGAAGAGAGTGGTCTGCATTGCCTTTGGAGAATTGCTTGGCACTTTCAATGACTCCAACTTTACTCCTGAATCAAAAGCTCATCTTTCTTTATACCGATTTCTCTTGGTGATGGTAAATGACTTCAAGCCTTAGAAAGCAACGGTCTCCAAAGAATTAAAGTTGTATATCACCCAAAGGGCAATGAAAAGGTGACTTTGTGGGGGTGGGTTGGTTAATGTTAAGGGAATTTGAAGATCTTCCCTGCCCATTAATTGGCACATAGAGCCCTGGCCCAGAGCCAATCAGGCTCTGGGCTACAGGGAGTTTCCAATTAAATGCTGGGGCAGGAGGATTCTCAGGCTTCTCAGCTCTTAAGCAATCAGGAGTCAAGTCTTTGTTATATATTCAGGGATGTTGGTGTTTTGCTTTGGAGGTTCTCTTATGAGAAGGACTGTTTGATTCCCTGGTCGAGACTCTGAGTAGCAATGTTCAGACCCCCCTCCCCCCAACTGCTCAGATGTAAAGGCTCTCTCGATCCAGTGGTATATGTAAAGTGTACAGCAATATTGCTTTAATTCAGGCAGTCAGAGCCCTCTCTGTTGGTGTTTATGCTAATTTCTCTGCTTGTATTTTAAGATTGTCAACCCCTTTAAGGTTGCTTTCCTTCAATAAAGCAGATCAAAGAACCTGTGCTAGCAGGCCATCCTGGGTATGCTAGGGTACTTGCTGTTTCAATTGGCTGCTACATATTACCAAGGAAGAGATGCAGAAAAGATGTTGTTCCAGAAATATATGACAGGAATAGTAGGAGAGCTAGTCATGTAGCAAGATTCTGGGATAGTCCATAGACAACTCAAGTGCTCCATTTGTATCCACAGCATGGTGAGAAATCTAGAAAGTCATCATCATATTTGTGGCATCTGATGTATATTCTCTCAAGATGAAATGAATAGATGCATCATTAATATCAATATTGAAAGTGTTTGGTTCCTTTTTTTTAAAAAATTGTTTATTTGTTTTTCTTTACCTGGCATGCTATGGAGCCACTTGGGAAGGAAACACCCCCTACCAGTGAAAATCAGCAAGTATTCTGCAACTGAACCTCTAAGAGAGTGGGGGCCAGGCAATGAAAGAACAAGTCACTTGCTTTGGGTCCCTCAGCCAGCATTGCATTGTCATAGTTAAGACCTGAACCCAGGTTACTCTAAGGCCCTAAAACATGCTGCCTTGGTCTACTGAAATTGGGATTCCACCACTCCTGTATACAGACTCTACTCAGTTAAGATATAAATCCCCCAAACCCAGAGAGAACAGATTAAGTCCTAACTTTTCATTGTGAAAGACTCTACCAGATACTTTCCTTCTGAGGCCGCTAGGAGGCTAAGTGGCTAAAGTCCTAAACCTAGAAAGAAATAATCTGAATTCAAATTTTACCTTAATCACTAGCCACCTCTAGTCATCCTAATTGATATCTGGCCACTGGACCCAGATGACTCCAGAGGAGATTTGCAAGTCATGGCATCAGCCTTCTGACGTCATGGTTCTCTTTGAGAAAAAAGGACAAACAGCAACAACAGTAATCACCAGCTGTGTGATGTTGGGTAAAGTATTTGCTCTCTCTTTCCTCCTCTGTAGAATGGGGATAATAATAATATCTATACCCAGGGGTTATTATCCAGCTCAAATGAGATGACTTGTAAACTGCTTTGCAAATTCTAAAAGGTTATGTAATTGCTAGCTATCATTATCATTATCATTATGAAAGGCCAGAAAGGAGATACTGAGTTCCTATAGCAAAGAAGAAAACCTAAAAGGACATGACACAAGGAGAATTAACTCCACTAAAATTTTTGCTACATTTTTTACATTGATATTAGTTCATTCCAAATGGAGAAAGTGTATCATAAGATTTAGAGTTTCTAGGAAATTTGGAAATCACTGAGGCTACTGGTGTCATGCTCAGATAGAAATGAATCTCACCCATATTGACTTAGAAAATCACATATTAGGGTAGAGCCAAGATGGCAGCATAGAAGCAACAAGATTCCACAACTCCCACTTAGCCACCTTAAATACCCATAAAATATGACTCTAAACAAATTTTAGGGCTCCAAAACTCACAAAAATACAGAAAAACACATCTCCTGCTGAAGGCAGCTCATCAGGAAGGGCTCATTACAGCACGCTGGGAGCAAAAACCAGCCCAGCCTGAAACGGCAGATTGACCATGGGGCAGCCAGGACAAGCTGCAGCTGGAGCCTTCAGGAGAGTGGATCAGCGGCAGCTGTGGCAGTTTCCAGAATTATCAAGCCATAGGAAACAAGGACAAAGTGAAAGGTCAGTGGAACTCAGCTAAATTTGGGGGAGAAAAGCAGTCTGGCCAAACTGCCTCCAGGGCAAGAAAGCAGCAGAAGCAGCAGCCCTGCAGCCACTTCCACATGGCTGCTTCAGAGCTCCTGTCCTGCAGACTGCAGGGGGGCCAAGTGATTGTTCAGAGGCTAAGTGCTCTTGCATTGAGCAGCCTGGATCCAGATTGTAGTCTTGGATGGTGGTCCTGGGGGG
>JAQQSU010019068.1:0-10342 GCA_028627135.1 Pseudochirops cupreus
GATAGGTGATTCTTGGTTTTAATCCTAGCTCCCTTGATCTCTGGAATATCATATTCCAGGCCCTTCGGTCCCTTAATGTAGAAGCTGCTAGATCCTGGGTTATCCTGATTGTGTTTCCACAGTATTCAAATTATTTCTTCTTGACAGCTTGTAATATTTGCTCCTTGATCTCAGAACTCCAGAACCTGGCTATAACATTCCTAGGAGTTTTCTTTTGGGGATCTTTTTCAAGAGGTTATTGGTGAATTCTTTCAAGTTCTATTTCACCCTCTGGTTCTAAAATATCTGGACAATTTTCCTTGAGAATTTCTTGAAGGATGATTTCTAGATTCTTTTCTTGGTCATGGCTTTCTGGTAGTCCAATAATTTTTAAATTATCTCTCCTGGATCTATTTTCCAGGTCAGTGATTTTTTCAAGGAGATTTTTCACATTGCCTTCTATTTTTTCATTTGTTTGGATCTGTTTAATAGTATCTTGATTTCTCATAAAGTCATTTGCTTCTATTTGCTCCACCCTAATTCCAAAGGAATTACTCTCTTCAGAAAGCTTTTGAGATTCTTTTTCAATCTGGCAAATTCAACTTTTTAAGGCATTCTTCTCGTCATTGGCTTTTTGGGCCTCCTTTGGCACTTGAGTTAGTCTATTTTTTAAGGTGTTATTTTTTTCAGTCAGGTTGTTGACTCTCTTATCATGATTTTCTTGCATTATTCTCATTTCTCTCCCCAATTTTTCCTCCACTTCTCTTATTTGGTTTTTAAAATCCTTTTAAAGCTCCTCTGTGGCCTCTATCCACTTCATACTTTTCTTGGAAGTTTTTGGTGTGGGAGTTCTGACTTTGTTGTCTTCCTCCTGTTCCATGCTTTGGTCCTTTTTGTCCCCAAAAAAGGAATCTAAGGTTTGATTTCTGGGCTTGCTTTGCTTCCTTTGCCTGCTCATGTTGCCAGTCAGTTACTTGGCTTTTGGGCTCAGTAGTAAAACTCTGCTTTCAGAGGGGAGGGCTCTGTCCCAAATCACTGGGGTTTTAACAGTTGCCAGAGCTATTAGGAAGCCACTGTTTTTTGCAGCCCCCACCAGCTTTGGCTCACTGAAAATGCACCTCAGGACCACTGCCCAAGACTGTGATCTGATCCAAGTAGCTCAAGGAAAGAGCACTTAGCCTCTGAATAACTGCTTGGCCCCCCCTGCAATCTGCAGGCCGGGAGCTTCTGAAGCAGCCACGTGGAGGCAGCTGCAAGGCCTCTGCTTCAGACTGCTGCTAGCTCTGGAGTCAGTTCGGCCAGACCATCTCCCCCAAATTTAGCCAAGTTCTACTGACCTTTTCCCTTTGTCCTTGGCTCTTGTGGGTTGGTGATTCTGGAAATTGCCACAGCTGCTGCTGATCCACTCTCCTGAACGTTATAGCCGCAGCTTCTTCTGGATGCCCTGCAGCTGAAACTGCATGGGGCTGGGCTCTGCTTCCTGTGTGCTGTGATGACCACCTCCCAGGCTGCTTTCAGCAGGAACTTTGTTATTCCATCATTTTTATGGAGTCTGGAGTCTAAAATTTGTTTAGAGTCATATTTTATAGGTATTTGAGGTGGTATTTGGGGGAGCTCGTGGAGTTCTCCTGTTTCTACACCGCCCTCTTGACTCTGACCCCTTGGATGAAAATCATCTCTTCTTGAGGTGGCTAGGTGGTACAGTGAATAGAGCCCCAGCCCTGGAGTCAAGAGGACTTGAATTCAAATCCAGTCTCAGACACTTAATGCTTACTAGCCATGTGACATTGGGCAAGTCACTGAACCCCATTTGTCCTGCTCTCCCACCTCCAAAAAAAAAGCACCCTCTCTCCTTTTTTCTCCATCTTTTAAATACATTTTTTAATGATGTATTCTGCTTTTGTTTTTTACATACCTATAGTATCCCATATATTCCTTCCCCAGCCCCTTCTCAGAGAGCCATCCCATCTAACAAATAGTATTTATAGAGGGGGGAAAAAAGAAGTCCAACTGATCAATACATTGAAAAAGTGTGAAAACATGCAATGTATAACACCTGTGGTTCCCTTCACCTCCACAAATGGGTAAAATAAGGGTGTCTTCAAATACATCATCTTTCAAGGTCTCCTTGATCTTTATAATTTTGTTACATTTATTTTTAATTTCTTGTTAGATTATATTCTTTCCATTTACATTTTTGAAGTTACTGTGCATATTGTCTTCTTGACTTAACTTACTTCATTCTGTATCAGTTCATATAGATCTTCCCATGCTTCTCTGTATGCATCAAATATATCTTTCTTTTTTGTTGTTTTTGGAGGGGGGGAAGATGAATCTCCCTCCAAAAATAAAACCCTCCAAAAAGGGAGGAGGGCAGTTAGGTGGTGCAGTGAATAGAGTACCGGTCCTAGAGTCAGGAGGACCTGAGTTCAAATCTATCCTCAGACATTTGACACACTTACTAGCTGTGTGACCTTGGGCAAATCACTTAACCCCAATTGCCTTGCCTTCCCCCATCCAAACACATTCTTTTTTATAGCACATTAATATTCCATTACATTGATACAATGCAATTCATTTATTCATTTCCTAATTCATGGGCATCTATGTCATTTCCTGTTCTCTGTTACCACAAAAAAGAGCTGCTATAAATATTTTGGAGTATGTATAGACTTTTTTATTCTTATCAATGGCTTACTTGGGGGTATAAGCCTAGTAATAGAGTCCTGGTTGAAAGAAAATTAATAATTTAGTCATCTTATTTGCATAATTTCAAATTGCTTTCCAAAATGATTGTAACCTTTCTTTGCTATGCCAACTGTGGATTACTGTATCTATCCTCCCATAAGCCCTCCAAATTTTGTCTACTGCCTTTTTTTGTCATTATTGACAATTTTCAGGGTATGAGCTAAACCTCTGGGTTGTTTTGATTTGTATTTTTCTTATTACTAATGATTTGGGGCAATTTTTCATTTGGTTGTGAATATTTTTTAGTTTTTAATTTCTTCCTTTTATCTATTGGGGAATGGGTATAAATGTGCATATATATATATGTATGTTACATATTTATTAATTGTGTTTGTGTATATGTATATATATATACATATATAAACACACATATATGTACACACACACACACACATATATATATATATATATATATATATACAGACATGCATATATATCAAACCCTTAGCAGATAACTTTAATACAATGATGCTTTTCCAATTCAACTGCTTCCCTTCTTATCATATGCATTAATGTTATCTGTACAGAATGTTTTCAGTTTTAAATAATCAAAGATGTCAATTTTATCTTTTGTAAATGACTCTTTCCCTTATTTGGTTAAGAATATATTTCTTACTCAGAGCTGTGAGAAGTTTAAATTCTATTCTTTTTAAAATATTTTTGTAGTATGATATTTAATTTCAAAATCTTGTAGCAATTTAGAATGTATTGTGGAGTGGGGTATAAGGTGTTGTTCCAAACCTAATTTGAGCCAGACTGCTTTCCAGTTTTCCCAGAAGATTTTTATCAAATAGGGAATTTTTCCTTAGGTAATTTATGTTTTCCATTTTATCAAACACTGGACTATTGAGTTCTATTGTTTCTGAATCTCTCTTGTCTAGTCTATTCCATTGATCTATCTCTTCATTTTTTAACCAATACCAGATGGTTTTGATGACTGCGGCTTTATAGTACAGTTTGAGGTCTGGAAGTGTTATTCCCTGATCCTTACTTATTTTCATTTCCTTTGATATTCTAGAATGATTTTTTTTAGCAAATGAATTTTGTTATTATTTTATAAAGTTCTATAAAGTATCTCTTTGGTGATTTGATTGGTATAGCATTAAATGTATAAATTAATTTTTTAATATTGTCATTTTTATTATATTGATATGGCCTGACCATGAACACCTAAAATTTCTCCAGCCTTAGGTTGTTTGTTTGGTCTTTTGTTTTTCCTTTAAAAAGAACCTTGTAATTGAATCTATACTAGTCTTTTGTGTTCTTTGAAAGGTTGATCCAGTGATATTTTGTGCATTTTGTAGTTATTTAGACTGGCATTTCCCTTTTTCTTATTGCTTCTTGTGCTTTGTTATGATTATAAAGAAATGTTATTGATTTATGGGGATTTATCTTGTAGCCTGCCAAATTATTGAAGCTATTTATTGTCTTGCTTACTATCTTTGCTGCTTCATGTTTTTTTTTTTCAGATAAACCATCAAAGTCTCACCAAATAGGTGTACTTTTATTTCTTCTTTGCCTATCCTTATTCCTTTAATTCCTTTAATCTGTCTCATTGCTTTTGCTAACAATTCTGTAATTTTATTAAATAAAGATGGAGTAGAAATCCTTGCTTCATTCCCATATTAATTAGAAAAGGTTCTATTGCATTTGATACTTGCTTTTGGTTTTAAATAATAATAGTTAATATTTATATAGAACTTATTACATTCCAGGAGCTGTGCTAAGCACTTTACAATTAGTATCTCATTTGATCCTCAAAACAAATCGAGAGGTGGGTGCTATAATTTTCCCCCTTTTTTAGGTGAAGATACTGAGGGACATGTGGTTAAATGACTTCCCCAAGGTCACACAACTGGTAAGTGTGTGAAGTCACATTTGAACACGTCTTTCTGATTCCAGGCCGGAAGCTCTGTCTACTTAGCCACCTAAATAGATTTATTTGTCATTGTTAAGACTATTTTCTACTATCTTCTTTTGCATCCAATTCATTAAGAGTTTATTAATTATATAAGTCTTTTCAAAGAACCAGTTTCTGGCTTTATCATTTATGGTTTTTGTTTCCAAGTTATCTATTTCTGGCCTGCTTTTTTTTTTTTAGTACCGCTTCTGTTGAGCTTGTTTTAGTTGGTTGATGTTGAAATTTTTCAATGCATATTCGGTTCTTTAATTCCTCCCCCTCCTTTTTGGTGACAAAAGAGTATGCTTATTAACACTCCTTTGAAACAAATTAACAGTCTAAACCAACACAGGAGTGCAAAGGCGACTAGGAGTGAAGAAGGTCAGTCCCACAGGAGCAATCAGAGAGGAAATCCTGGAAGCAACGACTTCAGTGGGATTTAGAAGAAAAGCATGAAATGGTGGAGAGGGTGTAAGCTGAATGCTCACAGAGGGGATGATGAATGAGAGAGTCCGTGTGCCTGAGGCTGGTGTAGGGAGGAGCAGTGGAACAGTAGATGAGAGCCAAATTGGAGGGATTCTGAATGTGCAGCTGTCTTGAGCAATTGATGCATAAGCAGAGAGGATCTCAGAGCTTTGTGAGCAGATGTACTTGAACTCACTTATCAGCAACTCATTTTCCAGGTATCTGTGGAGCCCATGGAGCTCCACAGGGATGTGTGTCTGTCAATAATGGGTACAGAAGGTATTGACAATGTGTAGTTTGGACAGGAGCTTGCAATCTGCCAGGGTGAGCCGGCCGCCTTCAAAGAAACGACGCATGGACTCAAAGAGCTCGGGATCCTCCTCGGTTAGCTCACGCTGCAGAGGTGTAGTCAGATACAGATCTACAGATCAAGTTTCCCCGGGGGCCTAGGCAGGGTTCCATACGAGGTTTCATCCTGAGCAGAAGTGGTTCTGAGGAAAGTTGAGAACTTGTGGAAGACGTCATTACCAGCTATGTTAGATTCCATATATGGAGGAGCCAGGCTGGGGTATTTGGGTGACCCCAGGGTCTCTTCCAGGAACTCTTCAATCTGGATAGTATCTGCCTTGGCTTCCCCATCACACAGCAGAATGGGTAGCTGGGAGCCGTGGCAAAATCCTTCAGCACATCCAAGGACCTTCTGGCGTCCACAGAGGTGAGAGTGAAAGGGACGCCTTTGAGCAGCAGGATCATGAGGAGACCATGGCAGAAGGGACAGTGCCTTATACTCTCACCATCTTCATTGGCCTTAACAGACAGCTAAAGTTGGGGGTTCTGGGCCATGGTGCCCAACAGGATAGAAGCAGCTGCCATGGGTGGAGAGACTGTGTTTTTGGCCTCCCTATTTTCGTAATGTATGATTATAAGAATATGATTTTCCCTCCGAGGGCTATTTTAGCTTTCACTGGATTTTCCAACTCTGAAATTTGGCATGTTATTACATCATTATCATTTTGTTTTAAATAACTGTTGTTTTATTGATTTGTTATTTCACCCACTCATCATTTAAGATTTCATTTTTAAGTCTCCATTTGGTTCTACATTAGAAGATGCCAATCAATCTTTTTTTTCCAATTACATGTAAAGATAGTTTTCAACATTCATCTTTATAAAATTTTTGGTTGCTAATTTTTCTCCCTCCATTTCCCCCCCTTTCTGCCCCTCTTCCACTCTTCTCATCAAGACAACAAGCAAGCTGATACAGGTTATACAATGGACAGTCATATTAGATGTATGGCCACCTTACTCATATTGCAGAAGAATCAGAACAAAAGAGGAAAACCATAAGAAAGGAAAAACAAAAAAAAAGTAAAAATAGTATGCTTTCACCTACATTCTGACTCCATAGCTCTTTCTCTGGATGTGGTTATCATTTTCCATCATGAGTCTTTTGGAATTGTCTTAGATCATTATATTGCTGCTAAGAGCTAAGTTTATCAAAGCTGGTCATCACACAATGTTGTTGTTACTGTGCATGCTGTTCTCCTTGTTCTGCTCACTTCACTCAGCATTAGTTCATGTAAATCATTCCATGTTTTTCTTTTTTTTTAATTAAATTATTTAATTTTAGATTTCAACATTCACTTCCATAAATTTTAATTTTTCCCTCTTCGTCCCCCCACTATCTCCCAAGATGACTTGCAATTTGATATGAACTCTACACATACATTTCTATTAAATGCATTTTCACATTAGTCATGTTGCATAGAAGACTTATAACAAATGAGAAAAATCATGAGAAAGAAAAAAAATAAAAAAGAAATAGTCTGCTTTTTTCAGCATCCCAACTCCATAGTTCTTTCTCTGGATGAGACTGGCATTTTCATCATGTGTCCTTTGGAATTGTTTTAGATCCTTGAATTGCTGAGAAGGGCCAGGTCTATCAAAATCAGTCCTCATACACTGTGGCTATTATGTGTACAATGTTCTCCAGGTTCTGCTCCCCTCACTCAGCATCAGTTCATATAAGTCTTTCCAGGTTTCTCTGAAGTCTGCCTATTCATCATTTCTTAAAGCACAATAGTATCACACTACATTCATATACCACAACTTGTTCAGCCATTCCCCAACTGATGGACATTTTTTCAATTTCCAATTCTTGGCCACCACAAAAAGAGCTGCTATAAATATTTTTGTACATTTGGGTCTCTTTCCCTTTTTTATTATCCCTTTGAAATTTAGACTTAGTTAGTAGTATTGCTGGATCAAATTGTAGGCACAGTTTTGTAGCCCTTTGTGCATAGTTCCAAATGACTATCCATAATGGCTGGATCAGTTCACAGCTCCACCAACAATATATCAGTATCCCAATTTTCCCATATCTTCTCTAATGTTTATAATTTTCCTTTTCTGTCAGCCAATCTGATAGGTGGTACCTCAGAGTTGTTTTAATTTGTATTTCTCTAATCAATAGTCATTTAGAGAATTTTACGTATGACTATAGACTGTTTTAATTTCTTCCTCTGAAAACTGCCTGTTCATATCCTTTGACCATTTATCAATTGGAGAATGACTTGTTTTCTTATAAATTTGACTTAATTCTCTATATGTTGGAGAAATGAGGCCTTTATCAGGAACACTGGCCATAAAAATTGTTTCCCAGCTTTCTGCTTTCCTAATATTAGTTGCAGTATTTCTTTGTTTTGTGCAAACGCTTTTTAATTTTATGTAATCAAAATGATCCATTTTGCATTTCATAATGTTCTCTACCTCTTTTACGGTCATAAAGTCTTTCCTTCTCCATAGATATGACAGGTAAATATTCTTTGCTCTCCTAATCTGTTTATGGTATCATCCCTTATATCTAAGTCAAGTACCTATTTTGACCTTATCTTGGTATAGAGTGTGAGATGCTGGTCTATTCTTGGTTTCTGCCATACTATTTTCTGGTTTTCACAGCAGTTTTTGTCAAATAGTGAGTTCTTATCTCAGAAGCTGGAGTCTTTGGGTTTATCAAATAGTAGATTGTTATAGCTATTGACTACTGTGTCTTATGTACCTACTGTTCCACTGATTAACCACTTTATTTCTTGGCCAGTTCCAAATTGCTTGATGATTCCTCCTTTATAATACAGTTTTAGGTCTGGCATGGCTAAGCCACCTTCCTGTTCTTTTTTTTTTTCATTAATTTCCCTTATGTTCTTGACCTTTTTATCTTTCAGATGAATTTTATTATTTTTTCTAAGTCTATAAAACAATTTTGGTAGTTTGATTGGTAGGGCACTGAACAAGTAAATTAATTTAGGCAGAATTTTTGTTTTTTATTATATTAGTGCAGACTAATGAGCAAATGGTATTTTCCAATATTTAAATCTGACTTTATTTGTGTAAAAATTGTTTTGTAATTGTGTTCATATAGTTCCTGGGTTTGTCTTGGCTGGTAGATGCCCAAGTACATATATACATATATATATATATATATATATATATATATATATATATATATATATATATATATATATATATATATATATATATATATACATATATACATATACATATACATATACATACATATATATATGTCTATGTGTGTGTATATTTATAGTTATATATTTATAGGTGTGTATGTGTGTGAATGGGTACATATATGTGTGATTATGCACACATATAAGCACAGTATGAATTGTGTATATACATATATACACATATGTGTATGTGTGTACATATGTATGTACATATATAACATGTGAGTGTATAGAGAGAGTATATGCATATATGTTACTCAATTATAGGCTGGGCTGCTGATGCTGAACTAGAACTTCTGTGGAGAAAGTGATTTTGATTTTGAGTCTGTGAGAAAGTGATTTTGATTTTGAGAACAGAGCTTATGGTGCTGAGGATTCCCAAGGGCCAGCTGGACCTGCCAAGGCCTTCCAAGGGCCAGATGGAGCTGCAGGAGACTGAGGAAGCATGACTGTGGTGTTGACATTTTGTACAAACGTTGTGGCTTTGTTAATGTGTATGAATGTTCTCGTGGCTTTGTTAACCCTTGTCTTCTCAGGAACAGAGACTTTCAAGGATTTGAGATGGACTGGACACTGTGAGCTCCAATGTGGAGTAGGAGCTGCACACAGAGATGGACAAGGAGCTGGGAGCTGTCTGCCTTTGAACTCAGGTGGCAGTTGGTTAGATTCCAGCGGGAGCAGGGACTATGGAAGAGGAGCCATGGAAGCTGAAAGCCTGCCCTGAGACAAGATGAAAAGACCTCTCCGTGGGTACTGAATAGTGATGAAATTGTGATTTACTTGTGACTGAGGGGTGAATGGCCTATGTATTTTCCACTACCCCTTAAGAGGGTACTGAGTAGTGACTGATGACTGAATAGTGACTGATTTGTAACTTTGTGTGCCCCATGGGTGGAAAACTTTGACCTTTTATATTTTGTGATTGAATGATTGACTTACTAAGTGATTGATTGACTAAATGATTTGTATTTAGTTTAAAACTATGTGACCACTTTGGTGAAAACTATGTGGCCATTTTAGTGTTAAGTTGTGACATGGTGAATGCTGTATTTTGATTTCCTGTGATAAGTTGTAACATGAATGCTGTACCTTGATTTTCTGTTAATGTTTTGCTCTGATTTGTTACTGAATAAATAGAAAATTCACTATACTATGTAATCAGAACATTGAAAAGCTCTTCACAGCAGCAGTCCTCTGGAAAGCTGCTTGTGTTTAGCTTTACATATCCATCCAAAATGATACTTAGAGATTCTCATTCACATTCCAATAGAGATGTTTCTTATTTCTTTTCTATCCAACCAAAAGTCCTCTAAACAATACAAGTTATATCCTGCTGAACCAGGTGTTGTAATGCCAAGCAAAGGCAACTTCCAAAGTTTGGATTACCAGCATAGTAAAGCCCATTTATTCAGCAAACATTCACAGAACAGAGAAAGTCAAAATTCAGTGTAACTTGTTCCTTTAGCAAGTAAGTTCTCAATTCGATCCAGGTGCTACTCCACCCCTAGACAGTACATTCATTTAGTCAGTCAAAAGTCTCTTCTCAAATGGAGATTAGTCTCCAACCATAAACAAAGTACATTCATTTGGTCAATCACAGAGCACAAAAAAAAAAAACCCTCAAAGGCTTCCCACCCCTGAATCTCAAAAGGGACAGGAGAGCACAAAAGGCCATCCACCCTTAAGTTACAACAAAGTTAAACTCAGCATTGAATATGCAAGG
>JAQQSU010019069.1:0-10342 GCA_028627135.1 Pseudochirops cupreus
GGGCCTAGTGAAGAGGTGCAGGTCCCTGAAATCAGAAAAAGATTTCAACCACTCCCTTTTGTGTCTGCAACTTTTTATCCAAACACAAAATTAATATATTTTAAAACAAAATATATCCCATTAAATACTTAAGTTTTCAAATATCTATTTTTATCACATTTTTTTTTGCCAGGTCAATTCATAATCTAACAGCTTTAGGATTAAAAGAGAAGTTATTTTTAATAGCATTTCTGATACAATGGCTTCCCACAACACTTCACAATACATACACAATACCATGTATTTAAAGCATGAAATAAAACTTATTATCAGTGAGATGGTGTCAGTTCAGCCAAAAGCATTTCCAAATTGTGGATCTAAAAAATATATCTTTCACTTTAAAACCTTTGGCATTTTATAGGAAACACATCTAAAACCTGGTGTAGATTTATCATGTATGGACCAATTAGATCCAATTATAGAAACAGTAATAGCCATAGTCAACATGTATATGGCTCTCGCCACATACCAGGCACTATGTCAAGGGCTTCACAGTCACCAGATCATTTTCATCCTCACACCAAACCCTGAGAGGTGGGCACCATTATGATCTTCTTCTTTATATATCAGGAAATTGAGATAAGCAGAGATAAGATAACTTGCTTAAGATCACACAGCTGATAAATTCCTGAGACCAGAGGGTAACTCAGATTTCCCTGCATTTTTTCTGTATTTTTTTTTTTTGCATTTGATGCCACCAGTAATAGGAGAACATGTCACCACATCATAATTGTGTTATAGGACAAATCTCAACCAGATCAAATCTGAATTTACCACCACAAAATCAAAATCTCCATTTTCCCAGGGCTATTAGGCACCTGCTCTTTAAAATTCAGAGCCCAGAGTTAACAAATGGCTCATCTTCAATCAACAGTAGTACTTTTACCTCCCCATGAACTTCTTACTTATTTTCTTTCAAAAATCACCCAAAGAGCCAAGTCCACAATCCCTTTTTGTGTTCATTACCTAGTCCATCTTCTCTTTCCTGGAGCCTCTTCAGTTTCTTCCCTGGAGGAAAGATGGGGACCGAGTAAAAATGGCAGGCTCCCGCTCCCATGCCCTTGCTACCCAAGCCGAGGAGAGTCTAAAGACTGGAACATGAGACCAGAGTGGTCTCTGGGGGCAGAGTGCGGCATTTCCTACTCACATCCCCAGCTATTGAAATAACTCATCGTCACTCGCTCCTGCTCATCTCCCCTTTCCTTTGCTTAATTAAATGTCACTGATTTTAAAGTAAACAGGCTTTTTTTCTCTTTGTGATCAAGAAGGGGTTAATGACAGGCAGCTATTTAGGTTTCAGATAAATTTAAAATGCAAACCGAATACTCATTTGTTTTCTTCACTCTAGTTGCCTTCCTTCACGACCCTCATATAATACACCTGTCAGTCTTCAGGGGAAAAGAGATCTGATTGGTATCTACCTCTGAAAATATGACAGAATTCAGTACCCCAAACTCAATGTTGGACAATTCCCTCAATGCCCAGGAAAGTATCCTCTCCCCCAGGGAACTGCACCTGTTCACTCGACCCCTTCCAACTCAGAAAGCCCCTAATCTTTCATTCAGTTAGAAATCAGATCTTGTATCCTGGTTTATATCCCATTAATTGCTTTTAACGCACAGAAATCCATCTTTCCCTGTATTAGGGGTCCAGTGGCAAGCTGAGGAGACCTAGTCCCGATTTGTTCTGCAATTGGCATGCAATGCTTAATAAACCATGCCTGGAAGTTCAGACCTTTGTAACTTCTGTTATCAGATCTCCCTCGTCACTCCCTGTGTGCCTTAGAGGCTCTGGACTTCACAAGGCCTACAGGGCCTCGGCTATAAAATTGAAGCACAGACTAAGTGATTTCTAAGGCCTCTCCCATCTCTAAATTGCTATGACTTGCATAAGTAAAATACCATGATCACAAATTGCTTCATCGTAAAATACAGCGCTGTTAAAAGGACTATCTATTTTTAAAATGGTAAGTTCAGCCTTCAGGACATGGGGTCAGACAGAGCTGAGCCAGGCCTCTCAGGATGTACAAAGCAGGGATCCCTTTTTCCTTTCTCCATCACCACCCAGCTTTTACCACAGCATCCTTTTCCCCAACACCAATGCAATCAAATAGACAACCCTGTGTTTGGCATTTAAGGCTCTTATCGCCTCTGGTGACATTGGCCTCCCTGACATTCCACAAACACCACCCTCCATCTCTCTGCTCTGGGCATTTTTTCTGACTGTCTTTCCCACCCACCTCCATTCCCGGAATGCTCTTCCTCCTGTCTACTCATGCCCTCCTGGCTTCCTTTCAGTCTCAGAGAAAATCTTATCTTCTCCAAGAAGCCTTTTGCAAGGCCTCTTACTTCCAGTGCCTTCCCTCTCCTAACAATTTCCCGTTTATGTTGGATATAGCTAGTTTGGACATGGCTGTTTACTTATGGACTCTCCCATTGGACTGTGAGCTCCCTGAGGGCAGGGGCTGTCTTTGGCCTTCTTGTGAATCCCAGCCCCTGCCACAGAGAAGGTTTCTTTCACGAATAATTCCTTATCTTGCCTAGTTACATGTAAAAGCAATTTTTTAATATTCCTTTTTTAAATTCTGAGTTCCAAATGCTTTTTGTCTCCCCTCCCCAGATAGTAAGCAGTTTAGTGCAGATTATATATGTACAATCACGTAAGATACACTTCCATATTAGTTGCACTGTGGAAGAAAACGCAGACAAAAAAATCTAAAAGAAAGAAAAAAGAGTGCACTTCAGACCCCAGCAGCTCTTGCAGAGAAGGCTTTTAACAAGCGCTTCTTGTGGGACTGCTTCTCATCACCTCTCACCTCCCAGCGGGGTTTTTCTAAGTGATTCTCCCTTCCTCAGAAAAGTCATGTCCTCAGCTCCAAACTCCTTCAGGAATTTCTCAAATCCCACCTTCTTCAGGAGGCCTTCTCAGGTCCCCGCTGCTGGTGCTGCCCCCTGAAGCCTCCTAGGCAGACGGCGCTGATCTCCTACAGAACGGAATATTTGGATATGGTTTCCCCAACAAGAATGTGAGCTCCTTGAAGGCAGGAACCTGGTTTTGTTTTGTTTTCTTTTTGCCTTTGTTTCTTCAGTTTCTCTCAGCACAGAGCACACAGTAGGTGCTCGAACAAAGATTATTTGCTGCTTGCCTTTGCAGAAGTTCAGAACGTGTCCACCCCAGACACCATTCAGAGCTTTCTGCCCCACATGCTTCTCAGTGTTCTTCCCTCTTGACTTACTTAATGCAAGAGATTCAGGTCACCTCCATTCTGAAGTCACTCAGGGAGTGAGGGAGAGCTTCTGCTGGTCACAGCAGTGAGGAGCCATGCTCTCCTTGAACAAGCTCGCACTTCTCTGATGGTCTCAGAAGGGTCCGAGGCTGAGTGAAAATGTTAAGCAATGAGAGAAATCTCAATTTGAAATAATAAGTAGAGACCATCCAGACACATGAGCCCGAAATAAACCCAGCTGAGGCTGGAGCGGCTGCGAAAGAAAGTAGCTGGCGGAGAAGTGAGCCCGGGGTATTTGGGGTTTGCGGGTTCGATTTCTTCACAGCTTCATGGTCTTCCTCACCAGCTGTCTGCTCCGGAGCATCCACATCCTCTGCTCTCAAGTCAGGGGGCGATTTTTTATGTTTAAATTTTTTATTTCATTATTCTGATTTAGCACCAAACAGGAAAGGATTTCCACATGTAAAGGAGGAGGTGCAGAGGCATGTATGTGAAAGAGTGCAGCTGCTTTCAAAGATCAAGCCAATGCAGCACGTGACTGCCTTTTCTTCCAGGTGACAAATACTGCTTTTATCTTCTACTCGCTTCCTCCCACAATGAAGCACAAAAAAGGGAAGAAAATAAATCCTCATCCCAAATAAGCATAATGAAGGAGAGCCAGGCTTCCCCGGCGCCACCCAACAAGAGGCGGCCAGTGAGCACTGGGAGGGTGGCCCCCTCAGCCCGGCTAGCGCCTCCTCCCCGGCCTTGGGAGTCTCGGCCTCTCACCGCATTCATCACAACGCCTTCCAAGTTGCTCTTCTTTATAACGCTGTATAAATTGTTTTTCTGCTTCTGCTCATTTTGTTCCCTACCAGTTTCCTACGAAACTGTAGATTCAGCGGCCAAGGAGGTGAAGTGACTTGCCCAAGGTCGCCCCCAGTTTCAGCAAGCATTTACTGAGTGCCCACAAGCCCCTCCACCTCTCAGCTCCAGGGCTTTCCTCTGGCTGACTGCCCCCATGCCTGGCGGGGGGGGCTCTTTTTTCATCTCCACCCCCTGACTTTCCTATTTTCCCTCAAGTACCAGATAAAAGACCCCCTACAGGAAGCCCTTGACAAGGCCTTTCAGTCCAGTACCTTCCTCTGTGGTTGATCATCCCCCACTCATCCTGCCATCCAATCTTGTGCCTCCGTCTCCCCCATCAGACTGTGAACTCTTCAAAGGCACGGGCTCTCTTCTGCCTTTTTTTATCCCTCGAGCTTACCGTGGTTCCTGACCCATTGTAGGTGTTTCATAAGTGGCATTGGTTGACTGCCCTGTTCTGGGCACTGTGACTACCCTGCAGAGAAAAACAACCCCACGGCTGAGTTCCCATTCCAGTGGGGGAGACCATGTGCAAACAGCTGGGTTCCCACAAGACAGAGGGGGGGGGGACATGGCACCGGAGGGGAGGGGAATGAATGGGGGGGAACCTCCCTAACCACTCCTTCTCCACTCAGCACAGGGAGGATGAAGAGGGGCTTTCTTTCCAGCTTCTGACTCGTCCCAAGTTGCCTCTCCCCTGGTTTGATGCTCTGGGCAACATGCCAAGTCCAGGTTTTCCATGAATCTTTGCTCCTTTATCACTCCTGAGATCTGAACTCACATTCCTAGCTAGACCTTCTGTGAGAATGGCTTTTCTCTGTACAGGGCAGATATCCTCAGATTCTTCCTGGGGGTCATCTACAGCATTTTTCTTTTGCAGAGCTGGGGTGGTAGGGATGGTGGAACAGTCGTTCCCCTGAGTGGGCACTTGCAGGATGGTCATCGTGAAGGAGTGGGCTTGGCTAGAGCCAGAAAACTGAGCAGTCACTGGGCTCATGGTGGATCATCTCAGCTCTGCAAATAGCCCCAAATTATAGGCTTTCTGCAGGTTGCAAACTGGAATTCACCAGCCAAGAAAAGATAGCCATCTGTTTCTGGTAATTGTGAGAAGATGAGATCATGCACGCTGGAAATGATGGCACCTGCTTTCCATGCAGAGTGCTTCTCTGTCAACCTAAGGCAGAAAGGGCTTTTTACCAACTGGGCTGGGAATATTTTTAAAAGCAGGGAGCTGGGCCCATCGGAAGGGAAAGATCTCAGTCATTCAGCACCTCCTTTGGGCCTCACTGTTCACTCTGAATACAAAGATAAAAAGCAACAAGGCCCTTGGCGGGGAGACCTTCCCAGGCTAGCAGGAAAGGCAGATAACTGGAAGGCGAGCTCTCACTCACTAAGTGCCCGCTCTTCTACTCTAAGCATTCCAACGGTTGGGGGATCTCACCAGGGTCACCCATGGTGCAGATGCCGTCCATCCGGTTGTCTAGTCTATGTCCTTCCCATCAGATCACCTCAGGAGCTTCACCCAATGTGCTCTGGGCCTTCCTCCTCTCCCCTGATGTCTCAAAAACACTAGCAGAACTCATGGGCGGTTCATCTGCCCTCCTTCTGGCCCCAGGACTGGCCCCTCTTCTTTCTGGCTTAGATATCTGAAGACAGCCTTTACAGGATTTCCCCTCCACTGCTCATCTCTAACATGGTACAGATGCTCGCACCCAGCACACACCCTCATGGCCCTTCTGGAGATCAACCTTAGCCCTTCTGACCCTGTAGTGACCCATGACTCACAATTGTAGATCAATACCAGGAGAAGAGTTCTGAGAAACACTGAAAAGACCTTGGTGGTTTCCCAAAGGCAGGTCAGCCTGCATGCCTCCTCCCGCCCAGTGTGAGACCATATCCAAAGACAGGCGGCAAGCAGCCATACTCTGCAGGAAGTGAAGCCAATCAACCTTGACATTCTCACTACAGAGGGGACAGGCGAGGGATGCCCCTGGGTCCGCGGGCTCTCCTGGAGAGAAACACCCAGGACTTGATGGCATTGGCTTCATTTCACACCCAAAGGCAACAGGAGGCATCGATTCATGGGAATTGCTCACTGGCCCCCTTGTGAGCATAGAGATGGGCCTCTGCCCCGTCTCAGCTGGAAGGTACCGCATCTATTCATTCGACAGATATTTGCTGAGCATCTACAGGACCCTAACGCCGTAAATAATGCTTTGTGCTCTGAAGTGTCCATACAGGGACTACCGAGCGAGACAAAGGATGTGTCCTGGGGGAGCTCACAGGGATAGGCTTGTAGAATGAAAGGTCAAAGAGCTCCCCGACTTGAGTCCAGCCCCTTGATTTCAAATCCAGCTCTTTTATTCAGTTATTCCAGAAACCACTTCAGAGCCAAAAGTGGAAAGAATTCTAGTTTATTAAAATCAAACTGAAACGAGCTCCCCTGGGGAGGGGCAGTTTCAGACGCACAATTACTCCAGTCCCCTTTCCCAAAGCCCACTTCAGGGGGTTTCAGATACGTGAACCCCTCCAACCAATCTTTACTTAAACCCTAAGAGTCACAGAATTTCAGAGTTGGAAGTAAGCGAAGAAGCCATCCAGAGCAGCAGAACCTGGACAAGAATCCCCGTCCATATGTCCGACATTCTCAGCCCGTGGTCTGGTCCTCCAGGGTTTGCCTGAAGACGGCAGGAAAGTGGACCTTGTTCCATCTGCACGTAGCCCTAACTGTTGGGAAGCTTTTCTGTACCTCAAACATAAGGCTGCCTCTGCCGCGTCCCACTGCTGCTCCTGGCTTTAATTTATTCACTCAATCAACATTGGTTAAGTTCCAGGGACGGGCCAGCCACTGGGCTAAGTGCTGGGGATACAAAAACAGGCAAAGACAGTCCCTGCCTTCCAGGAGCTTACAGTCTAATGACACCAAGCAAAAAAACATACACAAAGTGAGTTAGCGACAGAACAAAAGGGAAATGAAGAAGAGAGGGGAAGCCCTCTGGGGCCGAGCAGACCAGCTCTGCTCCCTCCTCTGCAACGCAACATCCTCCCAAGTCTTTGGAGATACCCAGTACTCTGCTGCCCGGGCTCAGTGCCCCCAGGTTCTTAGCTGACCTTCCATATTGCATGAGGCCCTTGGCTACCCTGGGCTATCCTGTGGCATGCTTTCCAGCTTACCCACCTCATGTCACCCACCACGTCACCCAGTATTGGTCACTGTACTTCAGCTGGGATCCAGTCATGGCCAAGGGTCGAGGAATGGTCACCTCCTGCTTTCCATACTGAACCTCTCCTAATGCAGCCTAAGGTGGAATGTGGTTCTCTGTGGTTCTCATATTTGTGCCAGTAAGCCAATCAGAAGCTGGAGTCCACTAGGGCCATCAGAGTTTTTTCAAATCAACTCTTTGTTATCCAGCAACATCTCTACAATCCTGTACTTTTAAGGTTGACTTTCTGGATCCAAATGCAGGAGTTTACATTGGTCTTGTTAAATTTAACTTCTAGGTTGTAGACCAGCATTCTAATCCACCCATACATCTTTGGATCTTAATTTGTTCACAGAACATGGCAACCCCTCCTCATAGCTCTGGGTCTTCTTGCAATTTAAAAAGTTTGACATTTATGCTTTCATCCAAGTTGTTGGTAGATAATGTTAAGCAGCACAGAGTCAGACAGATTTCTGGGACACTAGAGACATTATATCCAACTATTCCTGGCTACTCTTTGGAACTAGTAACTCAAGCAGTTCTGAACCCATCCACCTGGACTATCTTCTAGCCCATATCTCTCCAGTTTGTCCACAAGGATAACATGAGAGACTTGATAAAATGTTTTGCTGAGGTCCAAGCATAACCATGTCCACTGAATCCCCCTGAAATGCCGGTCTCTTTACCCTTTCATAAAAAGGAAATGAGATTAGTCTGAAAGAACTTCTTATACATGAATAGCCATTCTCAGTCTCATTGATTATGGTTTCTCTTTCTAAATTTTCTCCATCCATCCCTTTAATATTGTGTTTTATACTTTTGCAAGTAATTAATTTCAAATTCACTGACTTCCCGTTTGAAGATTCCTACATCTTTCCCTTTGGATTATACTGGCCTTGATTAATCCCTAAATGATATGTTGTACAAGCAATGAAAACCAGCACTCAGCTTCCAAGGCTGCTCCTCGCTGGGCTCCTGCAGAATTGTACAGGTCTCCTTTCTTTGCACCCTGAGACCTGCTGTCTCCACTAGACTACAAGGGGTTAACATTAGGATGACATGGACCAGTCCTTTGCAAAGTGCTGCCATCTGCTGGTTCTTTGCTGAACTGCAGCTGCCACGAGGCCCTTTCCCCTGGCACAGGAGTGTCCATCCCCTAGCCACAGGACTGTTCCAGTTCTTATGGCCACAGGCAGCAAAAGCCTTTAGCTCAAGGCAATCTTCTTTTCAGCCGCCGTAATTCCTCCCAGCTATAATTCCTTCAGGTCTACCTGCTGTTTGGTTTGGGTAAGAAAATGCAACTCACTTCCCATCATACTGCTGACCACTAGCACTGGTCCTATGCAAATTACCCTAGCTCTTCAGTTGGTGAGACTGGTGGGTTGAGATGGAGCTGAGAGATTTACCCCATTTTTCTGCCAGCATCAAAATCACCATTTCCCCCCATGTGTAATTTGCTTGATTTAGTGCCGTCTGTCGTACATCATGTATTTATTCTAAAAATGCCACATTGATTATAATAATTTACAAGTATAGCCTTGAAAGTAAAGAAACCAGACTTAAATCCCAGCAATATCACTGCTATAAAAAAGAGATCAAAGTAGGAGCCCATATGTGCGAACCGGGAAACAAAAGTCAGAACACGCTCAGCAGGTGTGGTTAGAAGACTCCACCAGAGTGGGGGGAATCGAGTGCCTCCTGTCCTGCTGATGCAGTGGAGAGAGGGCTTCCTCCTAGGGTGAACGAACTGTACAATTTATATTGTTAGTGTTAGTTATAGGTTCACGTTGTAGTCACAACGACAGGAGTCCAGCTTGGAGCCACTCAGGCTAAGAGGTCTAGTGCCCACGAAAGCCCCGAGGTGGAAGGGACAATCGGTGCTTTGCCACCGATAACTGTTATCAGGAAGGTAAAGCTGATGGCTTTAGGACTGGATGAGCTCTTGACCTGATGCAGGGACCTTGAGTCATTCTCCTTCCTTCTCAGAAGTTAGATCCTCCCTCAATTTGTGGTCCTGTAAAACTGCCCCTATGTGAGCTTCACCCACCAACCCTGGCATCAATAAGGGGCCCTGAGAGCTTGTACGCCATATCAGAGTCTGCTTAGAAAGACCCCGTCCTGTACCTGGCATCTCTCCTCTGCCAAACCCATTCTTTTATTTTTTATTAACTTTTGTTTATTTTTAGTTCACATCATTTCCCCAAGATTTCAAGTTACAAATTTTCTTCCCCCCTTTCCCCTACCCACCACCCCAAAACAGCATCCCACTGTATACCCCCTCCCCAAATCTGCTCTCTCCTGTATCCTCCTCCATCACCCCTCTGACTTTCCAATAGAGCAAGATGGATCTCCCTAACCCAGTGCCTGTATATCTTATTTCCCAGTTGCATGTATATAATAAATTATGTATATTTAATATATATATTATATATACATATATATTTAAACATTTGATTTTAAAACTTTAAATTCTAGATTCTTTCCCTTCCTCCCTTGTCCCCCATCCTCACTGGGAAGACAAGCAATTCAATACAGGCCCTACATGTGTACTCAAAACATCTCCACAATGGACATATTGTGAAAGACTGACTATATTTCCCTCCTTCCTATCCCACCCCCCACTTGTTCTATTCTCTCCTTTGTTCTTGTCCCTTTATAGAAATGTGTGCTTCTAACAACCCTCCCCCCTACGCTGCCCTCCCCTCCATCCTTCCCCCTCTCATCCCCATCCCCCTACTCTCCCATAGGGCAAAATACCCAGTTTAGAGTTTATGTCATTCCTTCCCTAAGCCAAATTCAATGAGAGTAAGGTTGACCCTTTCCCTTTTGCCTTCCTGTTCTTCCCCTCTCTTGTAACAGTTATCTCTTGCCTCTTCTATATGAGATGATTTACCCCACTCTGTCTCTCCCTGTCTCCTCTCAGTGTATGTATACATATACATACACATTTGTATTCCCTTCACCTATCCTCATACTGAGAAAAGTTTCATAAGTTACAATTATCGTTTTTCCATGTTGGCATGTAAAT
>JAQQSU010001907.1:0-14840 GCA_028627135.1 Pseudochirops cupreus
AATATTCACATTTCTGTAGAGGGAGAGAGACAGGGTGGAGAGTGGATGGGGGGGGCCGGATAGGAAGAAGGGACATTTAATCAGACTCTCACAGTGTGCTCACTATGGAGAGGTTCTGTGTAATTTCACATGTTCAGCCTGTGTTTGATCGCTTGTCCTTCCAGTGGGGATGGGTGGTGAGAGAGGAGGAGAAAGAATCTGGAATCTGGAGTTCCATAATCAAATGTTATGAATGTGTGTGTGTGTGTGTGTGTATATGCGCTATTATTATTATTATTATTATTATTATTATTATTATTGACTACATCCAACTGGAACTCGAGATACACAGGCACTGTGGTTGGGAGATCCATCCTGCCCTACTGAAAAGTGACATAGGAGAGAATAGACTGGAGGAGGGGGGACACACTGGGATGTCTGTTTTGGGGCGGTGGGTGGGGGAAAGAGGGGGAGAAAATATGTAACTCAAAATCTTGTGGAAATAAATGATGCAATCTAAAATAAAATTTAAAAAAATAAAAAAAAAGTAACATCCTAAGAAATTCTGAATAATTTTATATATACACAGGCACCACTTGTAGAGGTGTTACTGAGGAAATGTTTTGCTCAACTGAATACCTTTTATACTTAATACTGGAATCTTGTATCCACTTCATCTCTGAAGTCAACTGCGTGACTCTAATAATTACAAAAATCTGATTTACCACAGAACATGGTTTATTTTTTTTTAAATGTCTGTTTCCTTTTTATACCATTTTCTATTTCTATTTTAATTAATATGTGTTATTTTCAAACACTGTATAGAAATGGGAAATTAGGCATATGGTCTGTATTTTCTTCCTGTCTGTTGCACCAGTCTGAAAGAAGAATAGAGTCCAGCATGGGCCATGCTGGCAAAGACCGACCAGAGCAGGCTTCAGGGGACTGAATCACTGGCAGCTGTGGTCCAGACATCTCAACCCCAAAACACAAAAGACAACTTAGAATGTCAGTAGGAAAGGTCTGCTGGAGAGAGGAGCAAGATCAGGTACCAGTGCAGGTGGTAGAGGCAGCAGCAGCAGTCAGTGGCTGCTTCTGGAGCTCTTGGCCCACAGACGGTGGGGGATACAGAGGCTCATCAGAGCAGAATTGTGGGGATTTCTTTGCTGGTACCGAGGCAAGATTTTCTTGCTTTGCCCATGCTTTGATCTGGGTCACAGTCCTGGGACAAGGAGGAGCCCCGGTGTGGCAGAACTTGTGGCAGCAGCAGATAGGGAATCCTTCTCACAGTTTCAAGGCAGAAAAGAACGCTTGAGGTCACCCATAGGCCAAGAGAGAAGTTGGCAATTCTCCTTTGATGACACCACCTTGTAAGAGCTGAAAATTTACAGGTCCTTACAAGTATCTCTGAAAACAGCTAAACAAACCCCCTGAAGCTCCTCTTTTCCCCTCAAACAGAGTCCTAGATTGACAAAGAACTGAAAAGTCAAGTAATTGGCTGGAAAAATGAGCAAACAAAGGGATAAAATTAGACTATAAAATCTTACTTTGGTGACAAAGAAGATCAAAACATACAACCAGAAGAAGACAACCAAGTCAAAACTCCTACATCCAAAGCCTCCGAGAAAAATAAGAATTAGTCACAGGCCATGGAAGAGCTCAAAAAAGGATTCTGAAAATCAAGTAAGAGAAGTAGAGCAAAAATTGAGAAGACAAATGAGAGGTGATGCAAGAAAATCATGAAAAACAAGCCGACCACTTGCTGAAGGAGACCCCAAAAAATGCTGAAGAAAATAACACCTTGAAAAATAGACTAACCCAAATGGAAAAAGAGGTCCAAAAACTCAATGAAGAGACAAATGCCTTAAAAAGCTCACTGAAGAAAGCAATGCCTTCAAAATCAGAATGGAACAAATGGAAGCCATTGATTTTATGAAAAATCAAGAAAGAAAGAAAAAATAGAAGACAACATCAAATATCTCACTGGAAAAACAACTGATCTGGAAGATAGATCCAGGAGAGATCTTTTAAAAATTGTTGGACTTCCTGAAAGCCATGATCACAGACATCATCTTTCAAGAAATTGTCAAGGAAAACTGCCCTGATATTCTAGAACCAGAGGGTAAAATAAAAATTGGAAGAATCTACCAATCACCTCATGAAAGAGGTCCCAAAAGGAAAACTAGAAATACTGTAGCCAAATTCCAGAGTTTCCAGGTCAAGGAGGAAATACTGCAAGCAGTCAAAAAGAAATAATTCAAGTATTTTGGAAACACAATCAGGATAACACAAGACTGAGCAGCTTCTACATCAAGGGACAGAAGAGCTTAGAATATGATATTCCTGGAGGTCAAGGAGGCTACGATTAAAAATAGATATTCAATGAAATAGAGGACTTTTAAGCATTCTTGATGAAAAGACCAGAACTAAATAGAAAATCTGACTTTCAAATATAAGAATCAAGAGAAGCATGGAAAGGTAAACAGGAAAGAGAAATCATAAGGGGCTTATTAAAGTTGAACTGTTTACATGGAAGATGATATTTATTACTCATGAACCCACATCCTAACTGGAAATACAATGTTCTTTCCATTAACTGATATTTACATGGCATTTTAAAGTTTGCAAAATACTTGATATAATTATCTTTTTTAACCCATATAAGGACATGTGCATATGTATATGTTTGAATTTAATATCATCTGTAAATAGTTAAGTTCTAGATCAATTTCATCACAATTCCTTTTTCTTGGATCTAGTCTCCCATCAACTAGCTACTGGATATTTTGAATGTCATACTCGATAGGCATCTAAAACTTATTACGTTCAAAACAGAAATGTTTACACTTCCCAAAAACCTCAATCATCTTTAAAACTTCTAATTCATATCAAGAACACCATAATCTTTCCTGTCATCCAATCTCACAACTTTTAAGTCATCCTATATTCCTTACTTATCACGTCAATGGCTACGTCTTGCAAATTCTACTTTTACATCTCTCCATCTGTCTCCTCCTTACTTATCACTATATTAAACCCTAGTTCAAACCCTTATCACATTTCACCTGGACTGCAGCTATGCCAAGATCAATGGGGGGTCTGAATAATGCAAAATTCAATTTAATACAAATTATAAAACAATGCCAGGTTGCATTTAATATAAGTCAAAATTCAATCAATTCAACTTGAGAGAGCTAATTAAGAGTTTTGACATACTTATAATATAGTTTAAACTAACCTACCCACTACCCACAATTGTGTTACCTTTTCTGAAGATCATTTAATAAAATGGAAAAATTAAGAACAATTCAGATGGAAACACTGGCAATGCAGTAAAGAAGCTGCTTGCTATTACCTTAGGGGTAAAAAAGAAAAGGCAAAACTAAATCAGTTTTTTGTGGTTTGCAAACAATAAAGGAAAAATCTTAACAATGATAGAAATGGAGTCTCTTTTAGCTGTTTGGACTGAAGACTGCAAGTGAAAAAGTATTTCTCTTGGAAAAGCAACCAGGCAGACAAAAGCTTCAAGTTTAAGGCAGTGGAAATGAAGGGGATTGTGAAAAAATGTCTACTGAACACAATGGTTTGTTGATGGCTCTAAAAATTGAGTTTGATTGTATAACGTTAAAATTACAGGAGAGGTGACTAATGGAACTATATGTTCTGATGTTTTGAAGAAAATAATCAAAGGTGTATATACTGAAGAAAAATAAAACTTGTAACGGGGAAGAGGTGTAGCAGTGTGTGGAGTGCTGGTTCTTGGGAATCAGGAAGACTCAAGTTCAAATCCACCTTAGACATTATTACCTACATGACCATGGGCTAGTTACTTGACCTCCCTCAGCCTTATTTTCTTCATGTAAAATAGGATAATAAGGACACCCACCCAACTCTTAGGGTCGTTGTGAGGATAAAGTGAGATAATATTTGTAGACCTTCAAGCACTGTATAAATACTAGCTATTAATTCTAGGGACAGATAGATGGGTAGTACAGTGGATTAGAGAACTGGGCCTAGAGTAAAGAAGACGCAAATTCAAATTCTGCCTTAGACAACTAGCTGCATGATTTGGGGCAGCTCACTAAATCTCTGTGTGACTCAATTTTCTCATCTATAAAAAGGGGATAATAATAGCGCCTACCTCCCTTCCAGGGTTATTGTGGGGATCAAATGAGATAATGTTTGTAAAGGGCTTAGCATAGTGCCTAGCACATAATGAGATATACACACACACACACACACACACACACACACACACACACATATATATATATATACACACACACACACACACACACATACATATACACACACATGTTACCTATTATGATTAAACAGACTTATTTTGGAAAGAGATCCCTTCCACAACTTACATTTCTAAGGAAGAAAAATTAAACCTGGGATTTAGAATGTCTGGGGCAGCCAGGTGATGCAGTGAATAGAGAACCAGCCATGGAGTCAGGAGGACCTGAGTTCAAATTCAGCCTCAGACACTTAACATAAAACTAGCCATGTGACCTTGGGCAAGTCACTTAACCCCAACTGCTCTACCTTCCCCTCTCCAAAAAGCAAAAAATAAAAAAATAAAAAACAAAATTCTAAGGTCTTCTAACACTTGTGTGGGGAGAAATTCAGAAGGGAATTTTTCAATTAAAATCAATGTTTGCTTATCAGGTCAAAAATCCTCATGCTCTGAGAGGCTACAATCAACCATTGTTCACTTTTGGTTTTCTCTGGTGGTCAAATAAGAAAGCATGGATGACTCAAGTTGATTTTCAAGTTATTTTAGTACAATTGTTGAAAATTATTGCAAAGACAACAATATATGTTGAAAGGCATTACTGATTTTAGATAATGCCCCAGGTCATACAATTACACTCGGTTCCCTATGTATGAATGTGAGCATGCAAATTAACTAAGAAGCAGACAAAGATCTCTCTGTACCCACCAGCACAGGAAGATTTAAAGAAAGAAAAGACAATTCATGGGTGGCTAGGTGGCACAATGAATAGAGCACTGGCCCTGGAGTCAGGAGGACCTGAGTTCAAATCTGTCCTCAGACACTTAACACAAAAACTAGCCATGTGACCTCAGGCAAGTCACTTAATCCCAACTGCCCTACCTTCCCTCCTCCAGAAAAAAAAAAGACAATTCAGTATATACTGCTAACATATAGTAAATAACATGACATTTGTACCATATCACTAGTGTAGGCTTATATTTAAGTACTATATTAAGTAACTTTTAAATTTTGGTTTTGATAACTATTCTATTACTTTGTAATAAATTTGAATCAGAAATACCTTTTCTTAACTTTTGCTGTTAATAGACAAAAACATTTAAAATATTAAATTCATATTTCCATTGGGCTAGAATCAATGACCATATTTTAAATGCAATTTTAACTCTGGCTAGTATAAACTCTAATAATGCAACCATTTAGTGGGATTCATTATTAATAGGAACTTAGCTTACAGCAATCACCTTCTAACTCTTTTTCCTCCTTCAAATCTCTCATTTCTTCTATCTATCCTCCATACAACTGCCCCAGTTATCTGCCTAAAATTCACTTCTGACTATGTCACTTCTGAACTCAAATTTCCTAATATATCTAGGATAAAATACAATTGTTCTTTCAGCATTTAAGGCCTTTCACAACCTAGATCCAAATTACCTTTCCAGCCTTATTCTCTATTATTCCCTTTATGCACCCTCTGTTATTAGTCAAACTGACCCTCTTACTTTTGTTCATACATAACATTCTATCTATCTCCTAACTCAATGATTCTGAATTGGCTAACCTTTTGGAATTCCTTTCCTTTAAAGCTCAACCAAATGCCAGCCAGGCTCCTCGGTACTAGTGTATTTATTCACCCACCCCTTCAAAAATTTACTCTACATTAGTACATACTTGCATATTTACATTTGTTTTCCCCTGAAATTATGTAAATTTTTAAAGGTTAGGGTTTATTTGATTTTTGTCTTTAAAGCTCCAGAGCCCAGTTCACTAAGTTGTAAGCATTTAACGGACTGATAAAAAATTTTAAAATCCAAACTTACCCTGGAGACATTACACTTGGCTCTCGTTCTCTGAGCATTTCATAAGTAGATGAGGATGTCAAAGAAGTTTGTCTGATAAATATAGCTAATGTAATATAACAAATGCACTAAAATATATTTTATAAGAGTAAATTAGTGATAGTTCCATATTCCCTTCTATGGATGCCCCCACTCAGATCACAACTGGAGTATTAAGTTCAGTTCTGATAAAGAACAATGATATACAGTGGTACCTTGACTTACCAGTTTAATTTGTTCCATTACTGAGCTTGTAATCCAATTTGCTCATATATCAAATCAATTTTCCCCACTGAAATTAATTGAAATGCCATTAATCCATTCCAGCCCCCAAAATGCCACCCCAGTATATTTTTGTTACGTGTTTTTAAATAAGAAAAAATACTTATAAATAACAAATATTGTATAAAAACATAATAAAAGAGAATTTAACGAAATAAACTGGTTTTATAAAGTGTATATTTACCTTGGTTATCAGATGACGTGAGCTAACAGAAGATACTGGTGGAGGTGGAGGGTGAAGGAGATAGATGGAGGTTAGAGTTTTGTTTCCTGCTCTTTAGGTCACCTTCATTCGCTTACTCCCTACACTCTTAATGCTACACTTTATCCCTGAACTTAATTGCTACAATATCCTTTTTACTTTCATTTAACTTAATTTTCCTCACTGGCGAGGTAAACACGTGGACTGAACAAGTGAGGCATGGGATGCTGGGTGGGCATTGGGTTGAGGTGTTCACTGGGCCAACTAGTGGTGGCTTGTATCTCAAATTTTGACTTGCAATTCAAAGCAAAAAAAAAAATTCAACCAAGTGACAACTGGTATCTCAGAAATCTTATAAGTTGGTGCACTAGTATGTCAAGGTACCACTGTCCTAGAGAGCTTCCTGGAAGGGAAACAGGCTAGTGAAGGACTTTTGAGCTTGAGGGTATACTGGAGGAACTGTGAATGTTTAGTTTAAGGAGAGATATATAGGGGCATCTAGATAGTACCTGGATAGAGTGCCAGACCTGAAGTCAATAAGACTCATTTTCCATAGTTCAAACATGGCCTCAATTTCTAGCTATGTGATCCTGGGCAAGTCACTCAACCCTGTTTGCCTCAGTTTCCTCATCTGTAAAATGAGCTGGAGAAGGAAATGGAAACCACTCCAATATCTTTGTCAAGCAAATACCAAATGAGGTCAATGAAGAGTCAGACCCAACTCAGCAATAACAAAAGAAACCAAAGAGACCTAAAAGTAGGGTGGGTTGCTTGGGGTAACTGCGTTCCCCCATTCTAGAAAGTCTTCAAGCAAAGGCTGCATGATCATTCTTAAGATATGATACAGAAGAGATTCTTTTTCAAGTATGTGTTGGACTAGATGGCCACTTGAGGACCTGTCCAACTATGAAAGTCTGACATTTTCTATAATTTGACCCTTAGAACCATGTTGTGAGGTAAGGAAAAAAAAAAGCTAAGAGAGAGCAGATGACTTAGCTATCAGAAAGACTAATTAAACACCAACATATCTCTCACTTTAAGTACAGCACTCTATCCACTACGGCACACTACCTACCTCTCAGTCATCCAATCCTCCCAGCTAGATGTCATTGTTGATGCCTCACTCTTATCCCCCATATCCAATCTATTGCTAAGCCCTGTAGATTCTACTTTTGCAAGATCTCAAAGATCTCTTTACAAAGACCATTCTTTCTTCTGACACTACCATAACCTTGATACCCCTTTTTCACCTCGTGCTAATGTCTCTGCTTCCCTCTCTCACTCCCATACCCCATCTGTTCTCTTCTCACACACCCTCATGCCTGGACTACTGTAATAGCCTGATCGAAAGTCGACCTAACTCAAGTCTCTCTCTTTACTCCAGTCCATCCTCCATTCAGCTGTCAAAGTGTTCCTAATGCCCAGGTCTCAACTTGTCATCTCCCTAGTCAATAAACTCCAGCGGCTCCCTATTACTTTCAATATCAAATATGAAATCCTGTTTGCCATTTATAGCCTTTCATAATCATCCAATTGCCCTCACTACAAGCACCAACTTTCCAATCTTCTTACATCTTACATAACCCTCACTCCCAAATCTGCTACCCAGTTGAAGACCTTTGGAGAGATGAAGACCTTCTATCTCTTAAGGCATCCCATTACATTTCTAGATTACTCTGATTGTTAGAAAGCTTTTCGTTATATCACACCTAAAGCTGCCTCTCTGTAAACTCCACCCTTGCTCTCCCTTGTTCTCTGTCTAGGCCCAAGCAGGAGAGATGTAAACTTTCTTCTATGGGACAGTTCTTCACATATTCAAAGATAACACGTCAGGTTTGTTTCTCCATCCCCAGTACTTTTTTTTTCCTAGGTCAAATTGATGAGATGCTTGGGTGCTTATGCTTGAAACCCAATTCCAAGATCACATTTCTCCCTAGACTCACAATACTATCCCTGACAGTTTTCTCCCCAGTCCAAGGACACTATGCCTAGCAATTACTCACGAGGGAACCACCAGTAAGACAAACTACCTTCCCCCATCACAAGAACAAGGTGACCACAGAAGAAATTCTCTTGTAAAAACAGGACTATCTTGCAACCACAGAATTATCAAGTATTGATTCCCAAAGTTATCATATACAATTTAGAGTTCAAGTTATAGATATCAACTCTCAAAGCTATCTTGCTACCTATTTAACAGACCAAAATATACCCCTGAGAAACCCCTTCCCGTGGTTTCCAGTAGTGAATGACTCTGGTGACCAAGGTTATAAGTTATCATCTAATTAGCATATCTGCCAGATAATCCACCTCTTTTCCTATGTAAACTTTAGCATCATTCCCGTTAAGGGGCAAAGTTCCTTAAGGAGCTCTGCCCACTATATTAGTGAGACAATAAACCTTTGCCACATTGACTTAAAGAATGCCTGAGTCTGTGAATTCATTCCAAGAAAACTCTCTCCTGCACTTCGTCCTTGAGGGGTCCCTGAACCCCTTAAACCTCAACAAAATGACCTTAGTTCCTTCATTTGATTTTCACATGCCTTCACAGGGTGACTCAGCAGCGATGAATGGAAACACCGGGCAACTTGGTAGAGTAACAGTGAATAGACACCCCAATCTCTGTGCCACATTGCAACATCCACCTTCAGTTTTCTCGAATCTACCAATTCTCTGCCCCCTCTGCCTTGTCTTAAGTTCAGCAGAGTCACAACTCAACTCCCTCTTGCTTCTAAGCTGCACATGGAAGAGAATTTTTCTCTGACACTTTGTTATAATCTGTAGGACCCTTGTTCAGATCTTCAGTTTTTCTTGTGATATCAGGATTTGTCTAAGAGTCTAACTGGTGACACCAGGGTCAATCTTCCCTCTTCCCTACAGTTGGAGAGAACTAATGCCACCTTCTACCATCAGAGGATCCAGTTAAAGAGAGACTATTTCCATTCAATGGCTAGGAAATCTATCTCTTGTGAGATTAGGAGACCTCTGACCCTTAAAATGAGGCAGCTAGGTGGCTCAGTGGATAGAGTGCTGAGCCTAGAGGCAGGAAGACTGGCCTCAGATTCTTACTAGCTATATGACCCTGGGCAAGTCATTTAACCTGTTCGCCTTAATTCACCGGAGAAGGAAATAGCAAACCATTCCAGTGTTTTTGCCAAGAATATCCCATGGACAGTATTGGTGTGCCATGGTCCACTTAGTCACGAAAAGTCAGACATGACTAGATGACTATACAACAACCCTTAGGCCACTCAGACAAAAGATAAAAAAGAACAAGAAACACTTCCTTTCCCTACTACTACTTCTTGTCTTTGCCATCTTCACCTACTTTAACATAAAGTCCTTTTTACAACTCCGGCCTGTTGTTTCAAGGTGACTTACGAAACCTCTTCTGCTAACAAACTCTGATTATTTTAGGCTGTTTGCTCACACAAACCTGGTTCTTGGTGGTCCTGCTCCCTCCTCTAGTCCACGCCCTCTCCCACCCTCCCATCCCCGTCTCTGGCTACCCTCTCAGTTACTGGACACATCTTCCGTCTTCTGCTCTCCCACCCCCAAACAGGAGGGACATAGGCATCGCTGTCCCTTCCGGACCTCGTCCCGCCACCATCCTTCAGCGCTCCGCATTTGTTTTCAGCTCGCTGCAGTCATCACTGCCATCTCACACAAACAGATCCTGGTACTGTCTCCTGGCAAGGCCTGACAAGATCCTTTTCGCTTCTGACTCAGTCTTTTTCTCTACTCCAACCCTTTCCCTTAAGCTTAAAGACATAAGTAATTATGTTGACAGCTACTCAGAACAACCTGGCCTTTTCTACTCTAATGATCTGGTACCTTCACCTGCAAATGTTTTACTTCCATGATCTAGAATGCTGAAATTTTTCTATGAGCAGAATGGCTTTTTTCCTTCCTTTGCTTTTCTCAGTGCAAGTTCTAATCATTATACCACTGTCCTAAGCCATCACCTGGACTCTTGCCTCAGTTTCTTACCTATTCAATTTTTATCTTGTGGTTAATCATTTGAATTATACATTGTCTTCACCTTGAAAACTCCTTGTTCTCCTGAGGATCCATGTTTTGCCAAACCACAACAAAGGCTTACTCACGGGCTGGCCACTGAATGGCCTCACAAAAGTCACAAAACCATGTTGACTGTACACTATACATTTGTTACCTAATTTCAACTGGATGCTTACTACTGCCAGGCAATTCTTTTCATTTCTTCCAAACTGACTATAAGCAAATTTCTTTTGCTTGCAAGACTCCTACATAACCCTTCCTTGCCCCTTCCCGAGGAGAAAAAAATTAGGCTGTTCATCCTGATCTCTTTCTCAGTTCAGTTCAATAAACATTTGTTAATCACCAATGTGCAAGATGTTATGCTAGGTTTTGGATACAAAGGAAAAAAAAGAAACACTCCCTGACCACTGTGAACTTCCTGAGTGAGATGGAATAAAAGAAAAGAACTCCAGACTGGAAATCAAACTGAATTCTTGTCTTACCTCTTCCATCATGTGACCTTGGGCATATCATCTCCCTCTCTGGGACTGATTTACTTATCTGTAAATTAGGGATAGGGTAGGGTCAAACAAAATTATTTTTAAGGTCTCTTTCAGTTCATCTAGACAGACTAGAGATATCTGACTCATTCAATCTGCCTATTCCATCTATATTTGAGACAGTTATCCTATTCTATACTTCAAAACCACTTTAAATGCCCTATTCTTTCCTCCTTGTTGCAGACTGTGGTAGTTCCAACCACCCTCCACCCTCCCTTTGCGATCCTAATCTCTTGATCTAGTCTTTTCTGTTTCTTCTCAATCATTTTACCTTCTCTCTAATCTTTAGTCTCTTCCCTAATTGGCTCCTTCCCTCTTACCTAAAAAATGCAGCCAAAGTTTACACTATTGTTAAAAAAAAAAATCAGATGATGAACCAACAAAGGAAAGTGAAAAGGAATAATCGGAGGAAAGGGTGATTCTCAATTTCCTCTCTTCTTACATCTAAAGAACCCCTTGCATTCCAGCTTTCAAACTCCACCCTAACCTTCACCTGAACCTACGCTTTCCATGGTTACCAATGAGGCCTTAATCGCTAAATCTGATGGTGAAAAATTTTCATTTTTCATGGTGCTTGACTTTTGTGGCATTTGACAGCATGTACAACTTCTTCCTCCTAAATAATCTCTCTCTTCTAGGACAATATTTTCTCCTGATTCTCTTCCTGCTTTTTTCAGTCTCCTTTGCTAGTTCTTCTTTCATGGCTCATCTCCCAAATATTGTGAACTTCCAAATGCCCCTTCTTTCTTGTCTAAGTGCTAAATAAATGTTTTCTGAGTGACTGACATATCTCATAACCATTACCTCATTTTAAAAAATGTATTTCAGTATTCTAGTCAAATTGGATCATAGCCATTTCTTTTTGAAATTTATTTATTTCATTCTAAACTTAAATTTTTAAAAAGGCATTTCTATAATATAGAATAGGGGAAAAAGAGATGATTGCACATGAAACTGCAAATCTATCATGTACAACTTGCTATTCCTTTTAAATACATAAAACATGTTAACATGTCACTTTCTTCCCCTCTCACCTTAGAGATGACTGCTATTAGACGTGTGTGTGTGTGTGTGTGTGTGTGAGAGAGAGAGAGAGAGAGAGAGAGAGAGAGAGAGAGAGAGAGAGAGAGAAATCATTCTATACATACTTCTATCTGTCAATTCTTCCTGTGGACACAGAGTCCTCCTTCATAAGTTCTTTGTAGTTAACTTTGGTATTTATAAATAGTCAAAATGACTTGGTCACTCAAAGTTGCTCTTAAAACAATATCGCTATCACTGTACACAACATCCTCTTGGTTCTGCTCATTTAACTCTTCATTATTTCATGGAGGTCTATCCATATTTTTCTAAGATCACTGAGCTCATCATTTCTTACAGCACAGTAGTATTCCATCATGATCATACCACAACTAGTTCAGTCATGCCCCAGTTGATGAGTATCCCTGCAATTTCCAACTCTCTGCCACCACAAAGAGAGTTGCTATAAATATTTTAGAAAATATAGGTTGTTTTCCTTTTTCCCTAATCATCTTTGGAAACAGACTTAGTAGTGGTATTGGTGGGTCAAAGAGTATAACAGTTTAATAACTCTTTGGGCATAATTCCAGATGATTGCTCTCCAAAATAGCTGATCAATTCACAGTTCCAACAGCAGTGAATTAGTGTCCCAATTTTTCCACATTCCTTCCAACATTTGACGATTTCCATTTTCAGTTACTTCAGCCAATCTGATAGATGTAAAATGGTATCTCAAGGATGTTTTTGGTTTGTACTTCTCTAATCAATGACTTAGAGCATTTTTAATGTAACTTCACATTGTTTTGATTTCTTCAGAAAACTGCCTGCGTATAGCCTTTGACCATTTATCAACTGGGGAATGATTCATATTCTTATAGATTTGACCAAGTTCTTTACATGTTTGATATATGAGACCTTTCTTTAAGAAAATATCTATAAAACCCTTCACCAAATTTTCTGCCTTCCTTTTGATCTTGACTACATGTTTTATTTGTTAAAAACCTTTTTAATTTAATGTAATCAAAATTATCTATTTTACAACCCACACTGCTCTCCATCTCTTGTTAACTCACAAATTGTTCATGTACCCGTAAGTCTGACAGGTAATGTGTTCCATGTTCTCAAATTTTCTTATAAAGCTATTGGTCTATGCCCAATTTCTACCACACTACTTTCCAGATTTCCCAACAATTTTTAACTAACTAATGAATCCTTACCTCCAAAACTTAAGTTTTTTATATTTGTCAAACACGTTATGAAGTAAAAGCTGTTGCTGTAAACTGTATGTCTATTCTGTTTGATTGATCTACCTTTCTATTTCTCACCCAGTACTAGACAGTTTTGATAATTAAGACATTATAGTGTAAGTCCTGGTACTGCTAAACCACCCTTTACATTTTTTTCATTAGCTCCTTTGACATTCTTGATCTTTTGTGCTCCCAAATGAATTTTGTTACCGTTTTTTTCCCTCCTAACTCAGTAAAATAGTATTCTGATCAATTTAATTGCAATGGTACTGAATATATAAGTATAACCATTTTTTTCTTCTGTGTGATACATGCAATCAAGTATATCTCTAACACTGTCTCTTCATATATCTGTTGACTGAACTCATTCTTTCCTTTATGGCCATGCTTAAGTTTGTCCTCCAAAAATGTCTTATATTTCTGGAGCATTAAAATATTTTAAAAACCTTCAACCACAATAACCTTACAGGTACCAGGATTTTTCTTATTCTATAGGTGAGTAAATTGAAGCCCTGAGAGAAAACCATTGCCACACAACTACTAGGATTCAGATGTGGTAATTCTTCCTCATTCTCTCATTTTTCTGTATTGATATAACATGCTTTTCTTATTCCAACCTGTATTACATTTATTTGTATACATATCTGGCTTCCCTGGTAAATACAAAGTTACTTGAGGTCAGCCATGCTATTCATCTTTACATTCCCAGTAGTTACCATATGACAGAAAAAACAATAAATGTGTGTTGTTATTTTGAAAGAGAGTTGATTTGTACATTTGCTTTGAAGTCTAGCACTGGGTTCTGATGGACTAAACAGCAAACTGGAAGAGCACTCCTAGTTGGGGGTCAAGTGTAAAGGGCAATGAGAATGGAGAGGATGAAAAGGTGATTTTTCAGGAAGAAACAGGACTTGGCAACTGCGTCAGATACAGCAATGACGCCTAAAATATCTCACCAGGTCTCTGGCCTAGAACACTTCAGATAATGATCTCTTTAACAGAGGCTGGGATGAGTTGTGGGGGGCTGTGGGAGTCTATGGATGATGACTTTCATTTGAAATTATTCTAATAGCTAATTAGAGTAAGAAAACTGAGTTTAGGATAGCTGTATCCATCAATGAATACATTGCAGTACTGTTTTTTTTAATTTTATTTTAGTTTGCATCATTCTTTTCCACGAGATTTTGAGTTACATATTTTCTCCCCATCTTTCCCCTACCCACCACCCCCAAAACAGCCATCCCAGTGTATCGCCCCTCCCCCAGTCCATTCTCTCCTATGTCTTCCCCCGTCACCCCTCTGACTTTTCAGTAGGGCAGGATGGATCTCCCAACCACAGTGCCTGTGCATCTCAAGTTCCAGTTGGATGTAGTTAATAATAATAATAATTGGATATATATATATATACATATATATATACACACACATACATACAAATATATATTTTTTACATTTGATTATAGAACTTTAGAT
>JAQQSU010019070.1:0-10342 GCA_028627135.1 Pseudochirops cupreus
CCCTGACCTAGGTGTTCTTCCTTTCTCAGCGGTAGTGCCTGTGATCAGAGAGAGTACTGGAGGGAGGAGCTGCTCTCAATCTTGGGAGAGAGGTGAAAAAGTGAACTGTAGGTTAGAGGAGGGACCAGATCACACCCTCAGACATACTTTGCTCCCTGCCCTTCAGGTTCTTTGGGATGAAAAGGATGAAAGAGCACAGGTTTGGGGGGCTAGTGGAAACAGATACACCCTTATGACATAGCTCTTCCAGGATAAAATGTGACAGTATTCTAGACTCCCAGTATTGGAAGGGGCATCAGGGATAATCTGGTCCAGTTACCACAACAAAGAGTCATCTCTGCTACAACATCTCCATGAGGTGGTCTTCAACATAAGCTTGAATACTCCCTGGGATGCAGAGCTCAATGTCTCATGGGGCAGCCTATTGCATTGGGCAGCTCCTCACTTGCAACCAAGAGCAGAGAGAGAGATGGTTAGAGGTCAATATGCAGCCCTCTCTGGTTATTGGTTGGTCCTTCCTCAGGGCAACTTCCCTGACTTGGCCCCTGTACCCCATTTGGTAATTGACTAAAAGGACTATAAGGGCACAGAGCAAAGGTGGGAAGGCAGATAAGTAGGGCAATACATAAATGGATAGATAGATATATGAAATAAGGCATCAGTTAAGTGTTCACTATGTGCCAGGCAGTATGCTAAGAAGTTCAATATGGCTCACATGATATGCTAATCAATTAGTGAATAAGAAACATTAAGTAACGCACTCAGCATGGTGGTAGGCATGGAATGTAGGGGTGTGTGTGTGTGTGTGTGTGTGTGTGTGTGTGTGTGTGTGTGTGTGTTGGGGGTATATGGAGAGATAGAAAATATAATCTGGGCTCTTTTGTATTTTCCAATATAAGTGAAAAAGGTGTTAAACAAAGTGAAAGAACAAGGACACCAAGCAATGACTGTTCATTTCCGGACCCTTCTTTCCCATATCTTTAATGGGAATATTAATCTAGGGGAGGAACAAGTCCTTTTGAGATGGGGTGGTTACTGAAGGTTTTCTAGGGAAGATTTAGAACTTTTCCTGCCCAGAGAAAGAAGTTGAAGCCTAAGGCAAATATCTTCTGCTCAGTGTTCCACTATGAGAGAGTCAAGGCAAGCTTCCTAGAGGAAGTGTGTCTTCATGCATTGATGGATTCATCTTCTCTTCTTCTCACCTCCAGGACACCAGCGACTACTGTGAGGTGGGGATCATGTCCACTTACCTGTCTTCTGAGAGTGGCGAGCCCCTTTGGATCCTTGGGGATGTTTTCCTCAGGAACTACTACTCTGTCTTCGACCTGGGCAACAATAAAGTGGGATTTGCCAACCTGGCCTAAGCTCCTCTTCCTGCTTCTTTTCATCTCCCTGGCTCTTGGGATTGTCTTCAACTCTTCTTGTCTTCTTCTCTCCCTTTCTGTCTCTCCTGATGGATTCTGGATCTTCATTGTGGGGCCTGTGAATGTATAAATAAAAATCATTTTAATCCATCATTCATTTGTCCATTCATTCAATATGTAGCAAGCCTTTACTATATAGGAAACTATGTACTAGGTGTTCGAGATGGTGCCTTCAGATGTTTTATACACACACACACACACACACACACACACACACACACACACACACACAGCGTGATCCTAGCTGTTCCTGAGCTTGTAGTCTCATAGTGAGATAGAAATACCAACATTGGTAAACCCATGATAAATCCATTAGAGAAATTTCAAAGAAAATGTTATATGGAGTCTAAGGCAGGGTGGGAGAGAAGGTAATTACTGATTAGTGGACCATTGAGGCTTCTGAATGCTCTTTGTGGAATTGGAGGAGCTGGGATGTTGGGGAAGGATAGGAAAGTTCAGGAGGTGAGTTGGTGTTGGGCCTATTCTGTTGTAGAATTAGGTTCTTGCACCAAATGTGAAATTGGAATTGTTTTGTCCTGAACAGCTTCATCTATTTTTTTTTAGTTTTAGTAAGCCCAAAGTGTTTCTTCTGCAATATCTATCAATTAATCAACTAACAAGAATTTATTTACCATCTACTCTATGTGCCAGACACTGGTTCTCCTCAAACCTACTTCTATTATCACTCCCAGATCCCACACTGCTGTCTCCCACCCTGCCTCCTCAATTCTTTCTATGACACTGTGTATTCTGCTCCATCAGCGAAGCTTCATCCCCCAACTAACTTCTTATCTTCCCACCATCTAATGTCTTCCTCCTCCCATCCAAATTAGAATGTGTCTAACCTTTTTAAATAATTAAAGTCCCTCCTATCTCATGTATGTATGTGACTATGTCTCCCCTATTTCCCTGGAAGATTCCAAAGGGCTGAGACTTTCCATGCAACTAGGAGGTCTCCATGGACAAGGACTGTGACCATGTTTACACTATTTGACCAGGAGCTCCCAAGGGTAGGAATCAGAGTTTTGTCTTCTTACTACTTCCTAACTCCCAGTGGAAGGTTCTGCCCCCAGTATCCCACAACTCTTAATCTAAGCATCATAACAGAGATGACAATCAGGCATTGTTATAAAAACTTTTGACTTCCAAGGGTCCTCCAAGGCTCTGGGATCATATGAACCAAATTCTGTTTTAGAGACTTGATCTCAAGAATATCGTTTTCTCTTTTTTGGATAGTTATACTCTGAACCCAGAGCAAAATCCCAAGGAAATTTCTTCCTTTTTTAGATATTTCAAATACAATTTTATTGATATCTGCTAAGGGTTCTTAACATTTTCTGTACCATATACTCTTCAAGAAGTCTGGTGAAACCTATGGACCTTTTTGCATTACACCAGGTTTAATGCATAAAATAAAATCCATAGTATTAGCAAGGAAGGCAACTATATTGAAATAGAATCACCCAATTAAAAAAAATTGTCAAACCCCTGGTTAAGAACTCACAATGAAAAAGGAAAGAGTATCAGAATAATACAAAAAGCATTGTCCTTGAACTTTGTGACTAGACTGCAGCTATCTTAGATTTGCAACTCAAGGGGTACGTAACTGTATCCCAAACAGCTAAGCAATGTGGTCCAAAAAATTAATTATATATTTGAAACTGCTTGTTGTTGTTTGCCCTTTTCCTAGGAGGACCCGTGCCATCCCAGTTATTGTCTTGACTTGTTGGTGAATTGGATTTAAGGGAGGCAGAGTTGCCCAAAATCTTCAGCCTCACTCTCTTCCTGAGTCAGTGGCAGGACACAAGTCAAGATGACTGGTGATGACCCAGGGGGCAGTGGATGACCTTGGCCAAACTCTAAGTGATGCACAGTGCTTGCTTCAGCCTCCTTCATGGCCATAGGAACTAATTGTTCTCATCCACCCATTCCACCAGGGGAATTCTTCACATGCTTGGGGTAAACATCCCCATACTTCACCTACAGCTTTGAGGCCAGCCTGTCAGTCAACCCCCAACCCGGTTTGGTCTATCTTGCCAGATGGTTTACCAGGGTGAGGCTGCTGCTCACACTACAGCTTCTTGGAGCCACAGATGAGAGTTGGATGAAAGATAGATGCTGAAGATGGAGAAGGCTCAGCAAGCCCTCACACCAGAGGTGCCAGTGCTCTTGGAACAACCCCCTTATACTCCTTTTTAAAACCATATTTAAACTCCTGCTTTCAATCTGAAGGGCATTCATTTCCTTCAGCATCCCCAAGATGTTTTCTGCTCAGGTTCATCATAGACAGAATCACTCTACCCAACTGCTATCACAAGACAGTTCCTTATAAACCTAAATTTCTGGCTCTGGGCTTCAGCTCCATTTTCCCATAGGCCTTCACTTTCATCCCAGTTGTCTGAGCAGTCAGACTGTCCTGCCAATGCTGGATCCATGACAGCCTGCATATGCCACCAGAGAGCAGGCATAGCAATTGACTCCAAATGAAGGTTTCTAATACATTTTCTCAAAGACAAAGGAAGGGCTTCTCAGAGGTGTAGTCACTGTTGGATGAAGGGAGATAGTAGTAGAGATTGTCTTCATACAGAAGACAAAGGACCTGGGTTTTTTCTGTCTTTAATAGCTACTTTATTACCACACAATATAATAGGGATGTTTCCATATACTCATATCAGGTGTTAATGTTAGTTAAGTCTATTCTCACATTGACTCTCAGCAGTACAGTATGCATTCTAATGGCCCCCTGAGCTTGTGTGGAATGACTGTTGCTTAGACTATCAGGTTTCTAATATGACTTCTGATCATATGGAACAGGAGAGTTTGGACCTTAACACTCAAGGTGACTAGGTAATTTTTCCCAAATTCACCAATAAAATTATTATTATTTTTTTGCAAATATGGTTTCTTTTTTCAGTATCTCCATCATCAAGGAATACCAATTTGAATCAAATTTTTGGTTCTTCTTGGATGGTCATAGTGATTACTTTTCTAGAATGGTCTCCATTCTCCTCTTTCTCCTTGAGAGAGAGAATAGAGAGAATATCAGCTGGGATCAGAAAATCTAAGTTCCAATCTCAGTTCTGCTCCTAGGCCAAGTCTCTTCTTTCTGGGCCTCAGATTCTTCCTCCATGGAGTGAAGGAATTGGACTAGGTTGTATCTAAATTCTCTTTCAATTTTAAAACATTGTAATTCAACAATCCTCCTGTCGACAATCCATGGTTAGTACTAGAGGTCTGTGGGGTCATGTCCTGGACAGAATGAAGATAGATGATAGACAGATAGATAGATAGATAGACAGACAGATAGATAGACAGATAGATGATAGATAGAGGATAGATAATAGATAGATAGATAGATAGATAGATAGATGATAGATTGATAGACAGACAGACAGATAGAGAGAGATGATAGATGATAGATATATGATAGATTTATAGACCGACAGACAGATAGATAGATAGATGATAGATAGATGATAGATAGACAGACAGATAGATAGACAGATGATAGATAGACAGACAGCTAGATGAGAGATAGATAGATGATAGATACAGACAGATAGATAGATAGATGACAGATGATAGATAAATAGATGATAGATAGATAGATGATAGACAGATAGATAGATGATAGATTGATAGATGATAGATAGATGATAGATAGATAGATGATAGATTGATAGACAGACAGACAGACAGATAGATAGATAGATAGATAGACAGATAGATAGATAGCATTTATATAGTGCTTTAAGGTTTGTAGTACTCTTTACAAGTATTATTTCATTTCATCCTCACAGCAATCCAGGGAGGTAGGTGCTATTACTATCCCTGTTTTATAGATGTGCAGACTGAGACAGGGGAGTTTTCTGCACATACTAGAGCTAGTAGACCAAACAAATGAAAAAGTGTGAATTCTAGCATGGAAGGAATTGAAGAAGGAATAAAAGGGGAAGGAGAGTCCTGGAGTAAGTGAATGATCACCAGAAACCTGCTACCCAGAGACATGATGTAACTTGGCCTGAGAACTGAGGAATCAGACTAAATGGGGGAAGCTCATCATGGACAGGGAAAAAGGCAAAGTGGAAGCAGGTGGAAAAATATGATGTCTAGTATAATATGGGAGAGGTAGAGCTGAATGGGGTTGGAAATGGTCTGGGTGATTGGATTCAGACCTCCAGAAATCAAGGAACACCTTATCTCAGTCCATCTTACTTGCTAAGGTGGACAAAGTTGTTCACTGTAACCACGTTGTGTACTTGTAACTGTCGGTTTAAAGATCCAGTCACCAAGTTCCATGAAAGAAAAAGGACCCCAAACTTCATTCTGCTTGGGCCTACCCTTGCTGGTTTGCTTTGTGAATGAGATAAAGGCAGCTGAAATCCAGATGGCTCTTGGAAATCGCCTCTTCTTTTTCTGCTTTTCCTGGAATGAGTCTCTACCACGTTTTCATAGACACATCTTCAATCCTTTCATACAATTATAGACACAGTTGGAAGGGATATCAAAGGCTATCTGATCCAACATCCTACCCAAATTTGTAATCCCCTCTACAACAAGTGCCCAAGGTGGTTATCAAATATTTGCCAGAAGACTCCTAGTGACAGTTGACACAATATCTCCTTAAATTTAAAAGCTTTTGTACAAACAAAACCAATGCAACCAAGATTAGATGGGAAGCAGAAAGCTGGGAAATACTCTTTACAACAAATATCTCTGATAAAGACCTCCTTTCTCAAATATGTAGACAACTGAGTCAAATGTATAAGAATACAAGCCTTTCTCCAACTGATAAATTGTCAAAGGATATAAATAGTTTTATATCCCTGTTTTACAGATAAGCAAATTGATGCAAGGGAGTTCTCTACCAGAACTATAGCTATTAGACCAAACAAATTAAAAAATGTGGACTCCAGCATGGAAGAAATTGAAGGAGGGATAAAAGGGGAAAGTTGGTGGATGATCAGTAGAAATGTGTTGCCCAAGACTTGATGTAAGTTGACCTGAGAAGTTTTCAGAGGAAGAAATCAAAGCTATCTATAGACATATGTAAAAGTGCTCCAAATCACTTTTGACAAGAGAAATGGAAATTAAAACAACTCTGAGGTTCCACCTCACACCTATCAGATTGGCTGATATGAGAGAAAAGGAAAATGATAAATATCGGAAAGGGTGTGGGAAAATCAAGACACTAATGTCTTGTTGGCAGAATTGTAAACGGATCTAACCACTCTGAAAAGCAATTTGGTACTATGCCCAAAGGGCTATAAAACTGTGTGTACCCTTTGATCCAGCAATGCTACTACTAAGTCTGTATCCCAAAGAGGTCATAAAGAAGAGAAATATATCTACTTATGCAAAATTATTTACAGCAGCCCTTTTCATGGTGGCAAAATATTGAAAACTGAGGGAATACCCATCTGTTGAGAAATGACTGAACAAGCTGTGGTGTATGAATGTCATGGAATGCTACTGTGCAATAAGAAATGATGAATGGGCAGATTTCAGAAAAACCTGGAAAGACTTGCACAAACTGATGCAAAGTGAGATGAGTGGAACCAGTAAAACATTGTGCATAGTATCAGCAGCATTGTGTGATGACCAGCTATGAATGACTCAGCTCTTCTCAGTCACACAATGATCCAAGACAAGAACAAAGCACTCAGGAAGGAAAATGCTATCCATATCCAGATAAAGAACTGATAGCCTCTGAATGCAGATCAAAGGACAAAGTTTTCACTTAACTTTATTCTTTTGTTGTTGTTTTTCCTTCTGATCTGTTTCTTCTTTTACAACCATGACTAATATGGTGTGTTTTACATCATAACACAAATATAACCTATATCAAATTGCCTACCATTTTCTGGAGGAGGGGAGGGTGGGAGAAAAAGTTGGAACTCAAAAACTTGTAAAAATTAATGCTAAAAATCGTCTTGACACATAATTGATCAAAGTGAAATACTATTAAAATATGTTGAAAAAATGCAAATAGTTGTTGCTCTCAAAGTACTCTCATGTTAATTAGGAGAAACAACACTTACAGAAGAGTTCAGTTGCAGGACAAAAACTTAGTAGTTCTTAGCATACAGTGGCAGGGCCAGTGACAAGTCTTAGTATTTTGGGGTTTTTTTGCATACAGTTAGCATACTAGGAATGAGCTAGGAATTAATGTCTTGTCCCCAAGCACATTTCTCTCTCTCAAAGCCTTATACATCATTTTATAGTTACAAAACAATTTAATTGCATATCTTCTTTCGGATTCAAAACAAAACTGTGAGAGAGGAAATTAAAACATCTTAATTCCCATTTTGAGACTCCAAAATGTTAAGTGACCACAGGAGAAAGTACTATTATTGTCATTTTACAACTGGGAGAACTGAAGCTGAGAGAAGTTAAGTGACTTTCTTGAGGTCCTAGAGTTGAAGATTTAAGTATAGGTCATGGTACCTCTAGTATATACACAATCAGTATGCAATGACCTCATACATTTCTCCCCAAAGAACCCAGGAAGGATGATTTCTTTACACCCATCCTGTTTAGTCTGTTTCTTTGTCTGTCCTGATCACCAGTTTTAGCCTAGGATTAGGTGAGAGAGTAATGTTGTTGGGAACTGTCCAGCAGCAAGTCATTTGTGAGAGGTTGGAAGATGGGGCTGGCCTTATGAGATGAGAAATGAAAATATGTAGGTCCTATAAAAATCTCTTGATGAAACTCAAGATCTTTCTCTTATTCTAGTGACCAAATCCTTTGTTCTGAGGCTCAGAAGAAGGGGAAAAAAACCCCTCACATTGAGTTTGAACATTTCTTGAATTGCTCTATCAACCCCTGCTTCCTACAGTGACCCAGCTTCCTACTTGGTTCAACCCCGTATTCCAGGGCATTGATCCTAGCTTTGCAGAACCAATCCAATGCTTCTAGACCACTGTTGAAAGGGAACTTTCTGGCTTCCATCTGTCCATTTTCAGCCTGTGGGAAAAGCCCAAGGCAAGTAGGCAAGAATCGGAGGAAGTATATATATTGGATTAAATTTTCTTTTGTTGCCTTCAAGATGACTGACCTAAGACTGTTATGGACTTAATGATGAGGAAGGGGATGGAAGATGAGATAACAGAAGTCCTTCCTAAATTTATCCTTCCTAAGTCTGTGGTCTCAAGTAGGATCCCCAAGATCTCAGGTAGAGCTGTGAGAAGGGATGGCCAAAACCAAGAGAGGCTAGAGCTTCATAGAACTATGGCATGTCAGAGCTAGAAGGAAGTTAGAGGCTGCCTAATCCAACCCTTCCATTTGACAGAGATGGAAACAAGACCCAGTGAGATGAAGTAATTATCAAAAGTACTCCACAGATGTTCCAGAGGAGATGTGATATTCCACAGCACACTCTGATGGGATACTCAATAGGAGACAGAAAGTCATGAATTCTCTTGCTAAATGGACCACGGATGACTAGAATAGAAGATAGTGTTCTAGGGGGCAGCTGGGTGGTGCAGTGAAGAGGGCACCCCCTCTGGAGTCAGGAGGACCTGATTTCAAATCCGGCCTCAGACACTTGACACTTACTAGCTGCATGACCTTGGGCAAGTCACTTAACCCCAATTGCCCTGACTTCCCCCCTCCAAAAAGGTTAAAGAAAGAAAGAAAAGAAGGAAGAAAGAAAGAAAGACAGAGAGACAGAAAGAAAGGAAGGAAGGAAGAAAAAAAGAAAGAAAGAAGAAAGAAAGAAAGAAAGAATGAAAGAAAAAGAAAGAAAGAAAGAAAGAAAATGAACAGGTTAGACTAGATAGTCTCTGAAGCAGAGAGAGAGGAGAAGGAATCAGCACTTAGTGTTTGCCAGGCACTGTGCTAAGTGCTTTTCCCAAATGTTACCTCACTGGATCCTTACCACACCCCTTCTAGAGTAGGTGTTATTATTTGTTCCACTTAACAGTTGAGGAAACCAAGGCTGACCTAGATTAAATGACTTGCCCAGGGTCATATAGTTAATTAGTGTCTGAGGCCAGATTTGAACTCAGGCTTTCTGACTCCAAGCTTGGTGCTCTATCGACTGTAACACCAGTTGCCTCTGAGGTCCCTGATTCTACAACCCACTCAGTGGCCCAGGCAACAATTCTTTAAGACTCCGAAGTTGCAAGTGGGCTGCTGATCTACGTCAGTGGAAGGAGTTTCCATACCAGAGTTCCCTACGCCAATGAAATCACTGGTCTGGACCTTTACGGGTTTTAAGAAGGTATATATAATAGGTGGCACAAAAGTTAGTGTCAGGCCTGGAATCAGGAAGACCTGAGTTCAAATGTTGCCTCTGTCACTTGTTAGCTGTGCAATCCCATGCAAGTCATTTGACTCTGTTTTCCTCAGTTCCTCATCTATAATTAGGAGCTGCTGAAGGAAATGGCAAACCATTCCAGTATCTTTGACAAGAAAATCCCAGGGACAGTATTAAAATGCTAAAAGACATAACATCAGAAGATGAGCTCTTCACATTGAAAAGGGCCTGTTTGCTGTTATCTATAGGGTCATGAAAAGTTAGACATGACTGGAGAACAACAGCCACAAAGTTAGATACCAGGTGGTGGTGGGGAGAGGGCATTAGCAGCTGGAAGAATTAGGAAAAGCTTCATGTAGAAGAAGATGGTGCTTCAGCTGCTTCTTGAGGGCAAAGCAAGGTTTGACAAGATAGAAGTGACTGGGAAAGCATGTTAGCCATGGAGCCTGTAAACAGGAGATGGAGTACCCTGTGTAAAGAGCAAAGAGAAGGCAAGTTTGACTGAATTGCCTTAAGAGGGAAGAAGAGTAATGTACAATGAGGCTTGAAAGATTGATTGGATTGTGGAGGACTCTAAAAGCCAAACACAAGAGTTCATATTTTTGTCCAACAGGTAGTGAGAAGACACTGGAGTTCATTAAGTAGGAGAGTGACATAG
>JAQQSU010019071.1:0-10342 GCA_028627135.1 Pseudochirops cupreus
CATCTTCATTGGTGGTGTATTTATTCTTTCCATTTTTATACTAGCGATTTGGTTTTCTTCTCTCTTTTTAATAATATTAATAAATGGTTTATTTTGTTGTTTTTTTTTAATAAAACCAACTCCTAGTTTTATTTAGTAATTCAGTAGTTTTCTTACATTCTATTTTATTAATCTCATTCTTAATTTTTAGGATTTCCAATTTGTTGTTTAATTGGGGATTTTTAATTTGTTCTTTGTCTAGTTTTTTAAAATTGCACATCCAATTGATCTGCTCTTTATTTTATTTATGTAAGCATTTAAAGATAAATGTTCTTCTAATTACTGCTTTTGCTGCATCCCATAAGTTTTGGTATGTTGTCTCATTATCATTCTCTTCAATAAAATTATTGTTTCTGTGACTTGTTCTTTAACCCACTCATTTTTTAAGATGAAGTTATTTAGTCTCCAATTAATTTTTAGTCTGTGTTCCCATGGTATTTTATTAAATGCAATTTCTCCTGCATTATCATCTGAAAAGGTTGCATTTAATATTTCTGCTTCTCTGCATTTAACTATGAAGTTTTTACGCCCTAACATATGGTCAATTTTTGTAAAGGTAACATGTACCACTGAGAAAAAGGTATATTCCTTTCTATTCCCATTCAGTTATCTCCAGAGGTCTATCATATCTAGCTTATGTAAGATTCTATTAATCTCCTTGACTTCTTAGTTATTTTTTGGTTAGATTTCTCTAGTTCTGAGAGGGGAAGGTCAAAGTCTCTCACTCTTATAGTTTTGTTATCTATTTCCACCTGTAACTCACTTACCTTTTCCTTTAAAAAATGTGGATGCCATAGCATTTGGTGCATGGGGGGGGGGGCAGAGAAAGAGAGAGAGAGAGAGAGAGAGAGAGAGAGAGAGAGAGAGAGACATATATTATATATAATATTAATATAACTTCATTATCTATATTACCTTTTAACTTAATGTAGTTTCCCTGTTTATCTCTTTTAATTAAATGTTTTATTTTAACTTTGAGATCATAATTGCTACCCCTACATCAGTTGAGGCCTAATAAATTTTACCACAGTCGTTTATTTTATTCTGTGTATGTCTCTCATTTTAAAATGTATTTTTTGTAAACAGCATATTGTCAGGTTCTGGTTTCTGATTCATTCTGCTATCCATCCCATTTAAGGGTGAGTTCAACCCATTCACATTCAAGTTACAATTATTAGTTGTGTATTTTCCTCCATCCTATTTTCCTCATTGTCTTTTTTTCTCTCCCTCTCTCTCTTTTTACCTTGTCCCTCCTCAGAAGTCTAATTTTCTTCAGATCTCTGCCTCCTTAATCCACACACACTTTTAAGAGTCCCTCTGTCATCCTATGTTCTTGCCCTCCTATTCCTCTGTAAATTAAGAAGACTTTTATACCCTACTAAATGTCTATGTTTTTCCTTCTTTAACCCAATTCCAATGAGAAAGGTACTCATACTACTTGCCCTTCACCCCCTTCTCTCCTTCAGTGTAATAATAGTTCTTTATTTTATGCCTCTTTTGAGACAATTTGCTTTATTTTACCTCTTCTGACCCAATTTTATTTTTTAGGATCATTCCATTATAATCAACTCAATCCGAAGCCTTATATCTATTGGGTGTATGTGGTGTTCAGGGAAGGCTAGCACCTGTGGTGTGAGGGCTTGCCAAGCCCTTTTTAGGGTCTGTTCATCCACCTTTTGTATCTACCTTTCACTCAACTTTCACCTGTGATTCCAAGAAAATATACCTTGCACAGTAAACACAAGCCAGTAAAATGATCTAGGTAGATGGGCTAAACCAGGTTGAGGGTAACCAATAGGCCTCCAACCCTGTAAGTTGGGAGTATATATACCCCAAGCAACTGAAGACTTTCTCCATCAGAGTGGCCAGATGAGAACAATTTGTTCCAATGAGCCATGGAGACAGCTGAAACAGGGGCTGTGGGACACTTAGAGCTTGGTCAGACATCAAAGATGCCGAGGTCATCCACAGCATCCTGAGCCATGACCAGTCATTCTGACCTTTGTCTTGCTACTGTACTTGGACGACTCTAGAAGAGCGAGTGAAGCAGCCAACTTTGTGCAACTCTGCCTCACTTAAACACAATTCACTCACAAGTTATCAGCCTGTGATGTCACTGGTCTTCTTCAAAAACGAAGGACAAGCAATAATGTACTAGGTGACACTACAACCAGTGTGATGTCTTTGGTACAGAGAATAACAAAGAAATGGTCACTAGCAGCAACAAAGGAATCCAGGGAAGCTAGTAAGCAGAGATGATGAGAGAGAATATTTCAGGGGGAGGGTGGTGGGAGAGGGCAGCCAGAGAAAATTCCTAAAGCCAATGGAACAGCAAGGAAGCTAGTGTCATTGGATCAAAGAATGCAAGCGGGTAGGGAGAGTGTAAGGCATAAGACTGGAAAGGTATATGTGGTGCAAGGTGGGTGGGGAATAGGTTATGAAGGGCTTTGAGGAATTTGTATTTGATCCTGGAGGTGACAGAAAGTCACTGGAGTATATTGAATATAAGTATGACATGTTCTGACTGCTAATGAGAATCTAAGCTTATAGGGTATTGCCATAGACAGGAGGTCTTCATAGTCCCCAAGTATGAAAATGGAATACACTCGAACTGCATGGGAATGCCTTTGTAGCAAGTCTATTTCCCTTCAAAGGGTAGTCCCAAATCACAAGTGCCACTATGATTGTAAGGGGCCATATAAGTTAACAAATCAACAAGCATTTATTAAGCACCTACTATGTGCCAGACATCATGTTAATCAATGGGGGATACAAAGAAAGGTCAAAGATAATCCCAGCTCTCAAGGAGTTAACAGTCTAATGGGAGAGATAACATGCAACAACTATATGTGAATAAAATATAGACAGGATAAATTGGAGAAATTTTGGATTGGAGAAATCTTAGAAGAAAGGCACTAAGATTATGGCGGACCAGAAAAAACTCCTTGCAAAAGGTAGACTTTATCTGAAACTTGAAGAAAATCAAGAAAGTTGAGAGATCTAGAAGATGAAAAGAAAGAGTTCTAGGTATGGGGGCTGGGTAAGGCAGGCCAGTGAAAATGTAAAGTTGAGAGATGCAGTGTCTGATTTGAGGAAGAACAAAGAGGTAAACATCACTGAATCTCTGAATACATGGAAGGGATTAAGATGTAAGAAGATTAGAAAGATAGAAAGGGACCAGGTTATGAAAACAAACAGAAGATTTTATATTAGCTCCTAGAGGGAATAGAGAGCCACTAGAGTTTATTAAATAGGCAGGTATCATGGTCAGAGCTGTGTTGTAGAACTGTTTTTCTCTAAGGGAAAGATAAGGTTCACAAGAGAGTGAGAATTATGTCAATTGCTTATGGGTTCATAAGAATTCTTTATTTTACTTCATTTCTCATAGGGTAAAAAGAAAAGGCTGTCCTTTTCATCATATGCCTTGTTACCTTGAGTGCTTACATAGAATCCTCTGACCTTTTTACACATCTGTGAAGCCCTAGACAATAGCTATATTCTGGGGTTCCCAGAAGAATCTCTGGCTGAGGACAAAAATGAGACAAAAAATAGGATTTGGGGAGCTGCACCCAAGATGAAGTCCAATCCGTATACGCGCAGTAGGCAGCTAGGTGGTGCAGGGGATAGTGTGCCCAGCCTGGAGTCAGGAAGACTTGAGCTTAAATCCAGACTCAGATACTAGCTGTGTGACCCTGGACAGGTCAATTAATCCTGTTTGCCTCAGTTTCCTCATCTGTAAAATGATCTGGAGAAGGAAATGGCAAACAAGTTCAGTTTCTTTGCCAAGAAAACCCCTAATGGGATCATGAAGACTTAAGACACAACTGAAATGACTAAACAACAGCAACATATAAGCCCAGAGGTCCATGGTTTACACGTTATCTGTCTTATTCATCTTCATTCCTGTGCTCGGGTAGTTTCTATGCTGTCCTCAGGGGTGCCCCCATCTAAAGAAGAGAAAAAGCCCCTGGCTCCTGCGTGGGGGCGGGGTCAGGGTCTGAAGGGTCCTTGCTCTCCGGAAGCCTGCAGTGGGAGGACACAGACCTTCTCTTTTCCTCCCCCTTGAAATGACCGCTGATGAATTCCAGCTAAAGAGCACCAGATGTTTGTGCCTGCTTGTTCTTGCTGGGGTCTTTCTGTCTGCTCAATGAGGGTGATTGTCCCAGTGTTCTGATCTTCACATCCTAATTCTATGTTCTAATTCTCAGATTCTATTTTTACATTCTGATCCTTGCATTCTATTTGTTACATTTGTATACTTGCATCCGAATTCAACATTCTCATACTTTGTTTCTATTTCTTATGGTGTAATTCCCACTTTCAAATCCTTATGTTCTGATTCCTTCCAGCTGCGGTAATAACCAATTTTCGGGCTTCAGTGACTGTGTGTGTGTGTGTGTGTGTGTGTGTGTGTGTGTGTGTGTGTGTGTGTGTGTGTGGGAGGAGAAAGAGAAGAACAGCTGAAAGGGTGGAGGAAAGCACAGCCTCCTGGGGAGTTTCATGACTACTTCCCTTGTTCCAAAGGCCCCTGCCCCCTTCCCCAGTTACAAGTAGCTTTTGTGATGGAGGTTTTGAGCTTCTGAGGACAGAAACAGAGGGAAAGGTTTACACTTACTGAGAATGCAGCAGCCAAAACTATTGGTCAGATGCAGGGCTGGGGCAGACCTGGAAACACTACCCTTGACTGGAGGGCTCTGACTGAAAAATCTCAAGGGGAGAGGGGGGGCAGGAAGAGGAAGCTAGTGTTACTGGGCCTCCTCTCCAGGAGCAAAACTGGCTTCCCGCATCCATGCATTGTCAAAGCAGGGTGGCAGAGGTGGCAGAGCCCGAAGTTAGAGGTCAGAGCATTTGGATTTGAAGTCCAGCTCTGCCCGTGGCTCAGTCTATGACCTCAAGGGATTGCATTTTCTTTCTGCAGGCCTCAGCTGGGGAGTTTAGACGCCACGACTTCTAAGGTTCCTTCCAACTGAAAGATTCTAGCACTAGGTGATGATGGTGTTATGGGTTTGCTGAGAAAGTTGGGTTTGCTAGAAGAGAAATCAGAAAGGAGAGGGTTTTCATAAGTCCATCTGGAAATGATCAGGGCCCACCAGCTCCCCTTCCCCCTCACCTCCCCTTTTCCACCCCACCTCCAATCCCTCCCCCCCCCACTTCCCCTCCCGCATCCTGCCTCGTCCCTGACCCTCGTGCACCAGGAATCTGGCCAAGGAGAGATTTCGAGGATGTAGGCATTGACATTTAGCTCTTCCCTGGTCCTGCTTCATCCTCTTTCATATAATGGCTCACACACAGAAGACCAGGATGCTAAATTGAATGAAATCATCCAATTTAAGGTTTCTCAGGTGAGAACTGAGTAGAAGAAACCTGCAGAGACATCCTCATGCATAGGTGGAGGTCATAGTCATTATAGGGGAAGGTAGCAAATATTCATGAAATGCCTACTGTGTGCCAGGCACTATGCTAGGCACCACGTAGATATTACCTCATTTGATCCTAAAAACAACTTTGTGGGATGCTATTATTATCCCCATTTTACAATTGAGCAAACTGAGGCAGAGGTTAAGTGACTTGCCCAAGGTCACACAGCTAGCAAGTATCCAAAACTGGATTTGAATTCAGCTCTTCCTGACTCCAGGCCCAGCACTGTGCCACCTAGCTGAAATGTTAGGACCTGAAGGAATCTTAGAACTCACCATCACAGCTTGAATAGACCTCAGAACAGTGTTAAGTTGGGAGGGGGGGGAGTCCCTCAGAACAAAGAATGTCGGAGCTGAAAGGGAAATTTGGAATCACAGAATCTCAGAGTTGGAGGGACCTTAGCAGCCACCTAGTCCAACCTACACTCAGAAGAGTAATCCCATTGTAGCCCAGCTGACAAGGGACTATACAATCTTTACTTGAGGACCTCCAATGAAGGGCAAGGGCAGACACATGGCACAGAAGATAGACTGCAGGGCCTGGAGTCAGGAAGATTCATCTTTGTAAGTTTAAATCCAGCTTCAGACACTTCCTAGCCATGTGACTCTGGACAGGTCACTTAACCCTGTTTGCCTCAGTTTCCTCATCTGTAATGATCTGGAGAAGGAAATGACAAACCACTCCAATATCTCTGCCAAGAAAACCCCAAATGCAGTCGTGGAAAGTTGGACAAAACTGTAAATGACTAAACAGCAGCAGTGAAAGGAAACTCATTACCAGCCAAGGCAGACTGTTCCTCTGTTGGACAGCTCTATTTGTTAGAAAGTTTTCCCCTTGTGTCAAGTCTGGTGTCAATGAGATAGAAGTTTTTCAGACTTTTTTTTCCAATGTGCTTAGAATTCATTCAAGCATAGAGTAGCCGTTTTCATATTTCTAAAGTTATAAATTTGATTCCTACATAGACGCAATTTCTTTCAGGGTAGGTTCATCTTTCTTTCCTCACCTACAACAATCTCTAAGAGTTATTTGCCACGGAGAGGCTCTGGAGCATCAAGTACAAGGCTCAGGTATTCCTTTTTATCCTAGAATGGGAACAGCATGGATCTGAATGTTTGACCCAACCTCAAGTGAAATGCTTCCCTCTCTCATCCTCAGTTTCTCAACTGAAAAATGTGAATTATATTTGCACAACCTACTTCAGTCTGGTGGCAATGAGCACTAATGTAGTATGGTGGAAAGAATGTTGGGTTTATGAGAGGCAGCTAGGCAGCGCAGTAGATAGAGCACCAGACCTGGAGTTAGGAAGACCTGAGTTCAAATCAGACCTCAGACTCTTAACAAGAAAAACTAGCCATTGTGACCTTGGGCAAGTCACTTAACCCCAATTACCCTACCTTCCCCCCTCCAAAAAGCAAAAAAAAAGACTGTTGGGTTTATAATCAAAGGATGATGTTCAAATTCAGTACTGCCACTTACTACCTGTATGACCTTTGATAAATCACATACCTTCTCTGTGCCTCAGTTTCTCTACCTGTAAAATGAAGGAGTTTGAACTAGATGACCTCTAAGGTCCCTTTCAGTCACAATTCTGTAGTGCTAGATCTCTGGTTCTAGGTCTGTGGTCTGTGATCTCCCTGAAGCACCCTCCAAAAGCATTGATTGCAAACCAGGATCACTTTCTCATTCCGTGCAATTCTTGTTTGGGTTCTCTAATGCTCTAGATTAATTCATTAAAGTTTTCTGCTGCTTTTCACATATAGGGAGTACAGCCTTTGACTCAGTGAGGAAAGGACCCTGAATATTTCAGGACTCCATAGTCTAACTGTAGAATGCAGGCCCTGGATTCAATGGCCTGGGAGGGCCCTTCTAGCTTTAAACTGATGAAACTAAAAAGCTAAAAAAGTGAACTCTTGTTAAAATAATTAGTATTATGGGCCTAGCTTATTGATAAGGAGGCAATAGAGATTTGAAAGATTATCCAATAGAATTACATTAGAGTATACTTGGGGGAAAGTATGCTGGTACAATGACATGACACAACATAACACAATGTAACACATATTTGCGAAGGGTCTACGCAGTGTAAAATACTGCACCAGGAATGAAGGGAGGTACAGTTTAGATAAAATGGGAGGATCTTGACTCTGAGGAGCTTATAGCCTAATATGAGAAGATACAGATATAGATAGCTCTACTACTCAATGTCACATGAGTGAGGGGCAAACTTTCCTTTGTCAGTAATGTGCAAAATAATTAAAGTTTAGAATAATTTTCTTTAACTAAAGCCATGAAATGGATTGCAAGTGGGCTGTGTGTGTTTTCCAACTAATCTTAATACTTTGAGACTCAGCATGGGTATTAAGTAAAGGGCCAGCTTTGGAGTTCGTGAGACCGGGGTTCACACAATGCCCCTGGCACATTCTGGCTGGGTGACCCTGGACAAATCATTCATCTTCTCAGTATCTCAGGCAGCTCTTGAAGACTAAAACTGCAGAGAAGTCACTCATCTGCATTGGCAGAGGGAGTTTCTTCAACGAAAGTTCCCTCTACCAGTGGACCAAAAGCAAAAAAGCTAAAAGTTTGCATCAGCAGTGAAACAGCCAGAATGACATTGATCTCTATTTGAAGGTTTGGTTTTTTTCAATAATGCAGCTGGTTAACTGAGTCAATTAGAGAACAAGGACAGGGTCACAGATCCAAATCTCTATGTAAGCTAGTTCAGTATTGCCCTGGCCCGTAGCCACATGCTGTGGATGTAATCCCAGGCTGCAGCCTGGCTGATGCAAGTCCTTGGTCACAAGGGCATCCAGATGACAGATTGGTGCAATCCCATCCCCATATTTGGCAAGGTAGATCAAGGGCACCAAAGATGAGACTACCAGAAATATCATCTTGTTATCTTATTTCTTTTTTTTTTCCAAATTCCAGAGTTTTTTCAAAGGTAACTTTTCTCCTTATTCAAAAAATATTTTTACCCAATTGAACTTTGAAATTTGTTTAAAATATAAGTAAAAGACTTCTGGGTCATATGACCAACAAAATAGAGAACTAAGATATTTTCTTCAATTTTTGCTATCTCTCAAATTCTCTCTAAAATAGGGATTATTCACAAGAGAGAATACTTTCTTAATTGTCTCCATGGTTTAGGGCACTAAGAACCCTAATGAAATAAAAATTTGATGAACTAACGGTGATGAAGGCTAATGCTAATCTTTAAGCTTAAAATGTTCACTTAGCACCCTCTTCTCCACCACTCACCACATTTTGGTAGGGCTGCACAAGCTAACACTGCAGCTTGCAACAGAACTCAACTCTGCACCCCTAATCCCACTCCCCCCAGAAAACCCAAAGACAGGAGCTTGTTCTGACTTACTGGGATAGTAGTATGACTGCATTCTGTGCTGCAAGAGCTCAGCCAGAGAACTGGAGGACAGGGGGAACTGGCATAAGACACTTGTGTGTGGCTGTGTGGTACTCTCTAAGCTGAAAGAAAAAGCCAGCTTCTAGCTGGGGCCAGATTTGTCCCTCCAGAAGTCACTTAGTGCAGAAACTGAAGCTGAAATGAGAATTGTCTGGTGTTGGGGGAGACTAAGATGGCTTTGAAGTCCAGCACTCAAAGAAATAACCATCAAAGGGAAAGGAGTCAGAAAGTGAACAATAGGGGAATATTAGGGAGCAATTTTCACCAAAAAGACTGAAAGGGCATGGACTCAGGAAGGAGATTTCATGGCAAGTGGGAAAGAATAACAATATGAAGGGGGAACAAAGATAAATAATAAATTGTATAACCAGGGATGCAGAAAAGCTCCTATCATAGAGTGATATTCTTTCTCTCACGATTAGGAACTGGTATTTCTAAAAGTGAAAGAAAACAGAAAAAGGGAAGCAGGAGGCAATACAAGGCAATAACATGAAAACTGTTTGGGAAGAGGGAACCCAAAACATGTCCCTTAGAAGCTTTAATTCCATGAGGAATAGAGATTAAAGAGGACTAAAAGAAAAGATCTTAGCGCCATGAATCAAAAAATAGACATCTAAACCAACAACAAAAATACAGAAATGTAAAATAAGTAATAAAGATATTGAAGGAAAGAAATTATTTTTAGGAAAAGGCAAAAAAATTTAAAAACTAATGAAGAAAGCAAGTTAATAGGAAAGAAAGGGAAATATGACTTGACTATTTAACTGAGAAGAGGAAAGGGGGAAGAACTAAAACAATGAGGTAAAGAGAAAATTCTAAAACTGGAACAATTCAACAAATGTGGGAGGACGTTAGGGTAAAGTAGGAAAGAACTATTGGGAACAGAGTTGCCTTAAAGTAGATTAACCTAAAATAACTGAAAAGTCAAAATGCCATGTATAGAGAAAGAAGGGGGAAATACTAATTTGGAAAGAATTAGAGACAAATGGAGGAAAATATCAACTTAATTCTCATAACTTTAAATGTGAATGAATTAAATTCATTAAAACAAAAAATGTCAACAGATTGGCTAAGAAAACAAAATCCCACAATCTGTTGTTTACAACATACAACACTGAAAAAACAAATACACATAAAGAATAAAAATGAGGAAACTAAATAATTTAATCCTAAAGAATTCATGGGTCAAACAAGAAATTATAGAAACAATTAATAACTTCATTCAAGAGAATGACAATAATGAGACATCATACCAAAACTTGTGGGATGCAGCGAAGGCAGTTCTTAGGGGAAGTTTCATTTCCCTGAATGCATACATGAAAAAATTAGAGAAAATGGAGGTCAATGAATTGGGCATGCAATTGAAAAAGCTAGAAAAAGAACAAATTGAAAATCCCCAAATAAATACTAAGTTAGAAATAATGAGAACCAAAGGAGAGATTAATAAAATTGAAAGCAAGAAAA
>JAQQSU010019072.1:0-10342 GCA_028627135.1 Pseudochirops cupreus
CCAATCCTACTGGATAATAAATTTAGAACATGGAAAATAGTACCAAAAATATTCTCTCTAAATCTCTCAAGAGCACCCATGTAATGCTGAAGAGATCTTGTAGTCATGCCCTGGGAACCAGGTTCAGCAGTGTCTGTAAGAATTAAGATAGTAACTCCAAAGTATGTGTTAAACAAAAAGAGATTAGTTCCCTTGCCCATGATCACAAAAATGTCAAGTGGGGGAAGAGACTGGGAATCAAGTCAAGTTTGTCAGACTCCAAAATTAGAACTCTTTTTACTGCATCATACTTCCTCTTATAGTATGGAGAGACATAGAAGAGTAGTGGATAGCATAGCACTCCTAGAGTTAGGAAAACTTGGATTCAAATCCTGCCTCTGAGATTTCCTCAGTGAGTGGCATTTAATTCTTCAATGTGGCAGTTAATCACTCTGAACCTGAGTTTTTTAGCTCTAAAATGAAAATAAAAACACCAGTGGTAACTACCTCACAGGGTTGTCATAAGACTCAAATGAGATCATGTCTGCTGTTACATAAATTTGATGGAATACTAGTGTACTCTAAGAAATGTTGAGAGGGATAGTTTCAGAAAAACCCAGGAAGACTTATATAAACTGATATAAAGTCCAATGTAGTCCAGTCTAGGGGAAAGGAGAAAGAAAGGGTGAGAGAAGGAAAAGGAGAAAGAAAAGAAAAATGGTCAGGAGCAAAACATTGATGAGAAGGGAAAGGGGGGAAAGAGGGAGAAAAAAATGCATAAATGGGGGGGGGATAGAATGGAGAGAAAGATACAGTAATCATAATTGTGAATGTGAATGGGATGAACTCTCCCATAAAACAGAAATGGATAACAGAGTGAATTAAAAAAATGGAATCCTATAATATGTGGTTTACAAGAAACATATTTGAAGCAGAGAGATACACACAGAGTATAGGTAAAAGGCTGGAACAAAATATTTTATGCTTCCGTTGAAATAAAAAAAAAAAGCAGGAGTAGCATTCCTAATGTCAGACAAAGCAAAAGCAAAAATACATCCAATTAAAGGAGATAAGGAAGGAAACTACATGTTGTTAAAAGTACTTTAGACAATGAAATAATATCAACACCAAGCGGTAGAGCATCCAAATTTTTAGAGGAAAAGTCAAGTGAGAAGAAATAGGAAGAAATAGATAGCAAAACTATACTAGTGGGGGAACTCAACTCCCCATCTCAGAACTAGATAAATCTAACCACGAAGTAAACAAGAAAGAAGTTAAGAAAGTAAATAGAATCTTAGAAAAGTTAGATATGGTAGACCCATGGAGAATATTCAATGGGCTAGAAAGAAATGTACCTTTTTCTCAGCAGCAAGTGGCACCTACACAAAAACTGATCATGTACTAGGGCATAAAAACCTCACAATCAAATGCAGCAAGGCAGAAATATTAAGTGCAACCTTTTCAGATCATGATGCAATAAAAATAACATGTAATAAAAGGCCATGGAAAGATAAACTAAAAATTAATTGGAAACTAAATAATCTAATCCTGAAGCATGAATGGGTCAAAGAACAAATTGGAAGCAATCAATAGTTTCATCCAAGAGAATGACAATAATGAGACAATATGCCAAAACCTATGTCATGCAGTCAAAACAGTTCTTTGAGGAAATTTTATTTTTCTCAATACTTATGTGAAAAAAAATAGAGAAAGTGGAGGTCAATGAATTGATTTTGCAACTAAAAAAGCTAGATAAAAAACAAATTAAAATCCCAGTTATGTACCAAATTAAAAATTCTAAATATCAAAGGAGAAATTAATAAAATTGAAATTGAGAAAATTATTGGACTAATAAATAAAACTAAGAGCTGGTTTTATTAAAAAAAATAGTAAAATAGATAAACTTTTGGTTAATTTGATTTAAAAAAAAAGAAAATCAAATTACCAGTATCAAAAATCAAAAAGGGTAAATTCACCATCAATGAAGAAGAAATTAAAACAATAATTAGGATTTATTTTGCCCAACTATGTGCCAACGAATCTAACAATCTTAGTGAAATGGATGAATATTACAAAAAACATAAATTTCCTAGAAGGACAGAAGAGGAAACATATATTATTAGTTATATTATTAACATATTACAATATATATTATACTTAATAATATATTATTAATCATATAAGATTATTTTAAAATAAGGTTCTTTTGTTACTCTTTAGCTATCAATCATCATCTTTAACAGCCATGTCTTACACCATTTAATTATTAGCATAAATCTTTTTCTTTACACAATTTTTTTTCTGCCCTTTTTATCACCAAATTGCAGTGCACCTTACACTATGAATGAGTTTTTAAATTTCACATGAAATCACCTAATTCAAACTTTTGGTCTGTACCTACAGAAGGAGAACATGAAAGACAGAAGTATTCATATTTTGCCCATCCAAGACTCCCCATTGCTCTAATGTGCATGGTTTAGGCCAAAGCAATTTTTGTTTCAAGAACTTTTTAAATAAGACTCATGAATTTTTGAATTAAATCTTCATGGAAATCACTAAGTTCCTTAAGGGATCAGCTCAAGTGCCTGATCTTTCTTAATTTCACCTAGTTTTCAGTGGCCCTCTTTCTCTGTCAGCACACACTCAAGAAGGTTTTCAGATATCAGTAGTTCAGTATAAGAAAATGTATGGCTCAAAACAAGAAAATAAAAGTAAACTAGTTTACCGAGCCCCTTTGACCTTCTAGCAAGTCAGTGAGATTACTGTATGCCTTACACACCCCAAATTATGTTTATTTATTCTCTACACACATGAATTACATGTGAATGAGTTGAATCCATAGAAGAATGTAAGTTCCCTTTCACTCTAGGCCCTTAAGTTTCAGGTCCTAAGTTGCAACAACACCAATGACTTTTGAGTTAGTGAATTAGTTGAATTAGTGAATCAGGGAAGGATTAGATATCCAGGTTGGCACTAGTTGAGTCTGCCCATTTAAAATGACCCCTCCTCTCTCAAAGGTCTCTTACTGAGAACAATTGTTGTTCTCTTGTAAGATGCAAAAGTGTTACTGTGTATTTGGTATGTAATTTGTGTATAATTGATATGTCACTCACTTTGACATAAAGTGTTAAGTTGCCATGCAGTTGGCGTGCTGTGGTTTTCATGTCAAAGTATTAGTATGCTAGAATATAATCGGTATGTTGGTATGTAGTTGGAATGTAGTCAGCATGTTGTCAGCATGTTGTGGTTTTCATGTTAGCGCATGTATTTAGATTGTGCTTAATAACATGAAATATGCATGTAATTGGCATGTTATTGACATGTAATAGTTTTGTTGCTAACTTTGAAGATGATCTGCTAATGCTGTTGCTGGTGCTGGGGCAGCTTCTGGTGTTGGTAGTGCTGTTGTTGCTGGTTTTGGAGGTTCTGATGGTAGTACTGTTGCAGCTCTTGCTTGTGCTGATTCTGCTTTTGCTGGTGCTGCTGGCCTTGCTGCTTCTGCTTCTGCTGGTGCTGGTACTATTGCTACTGCTGCTGTTTTTGCTGGTAGTTTTTGCGCTGGTGCTTTGGCTGCTGCTGATACTTTTGTTGTTGTTGGTGGTGGTGCTGTCTTTACTGCTGGTGCCTCATTACCAACGGCAGCATCTGTAGCTCCACCAAAACCAGCAGAAGCTGCAGCGCTAGCAGTTCCAACAACAACATCACCACTAATACAGCATCTCCAGGAACAACAGCAGAGGCATCACTAGAATCTGTAGTATAAGATGGCTCTCCAGGAGGGGAAAAGAATATTTGGGCAAATTATGGTGATCTAAAAAAGAAGACACCAGTAAAAATTTATTTTAAAAGAAGAAATAGTATCGAGACAAGGCAGGGAATTATTTTTATCACTTCTGCTAATGGTAGACTTAAGGCCTCATAACTGGGTTTTGTGATAGAACCCTATAGTCTGGGAGAAATATTCAGATCCTGGCTGTATGTATGGATGTCTGAAAGATAGAGTTGTGGATAGATAGCAGTTTTCTTTTTGCTTCTTAGAAGGCACTGAAACTACTATGCAAGCTCTAAACAAGGAGTAAAAGTGGGGGAGCCAGCAATGGAATGCATTTCCTTAGCATCAGGACTTTTTGAACAGAGTAAGTAAAACATGCAGGAGTAGATGCAGGAAAAGCATCAGAAATGGTAAAATGGTAAAATGAAGTAAAAGTTGTGATCTGGCATGCAGTTTGAATGAGCAAGGAAAGGGAATTAACACTAAAACAGGAAACTAGAGATTAGAGAGTTGAGTGTTGAGGCATCTGCTAGCTTCTGAGATACAATAACATGTATGGCTACTACATGAGGCATCTATTGGCTCCAGATCAGAATGCTGAACATTACGGTTGTTACCATTTTCAACAAATAAAATTGGACTAGTGGTTGCTAATTTTTAGTTTTGGAAAATAGATATGAGATTCTTCCCTTTCTGCCTCCTCTCTGTCAAAGTAGGACAAAAGTTATTTCTAAAGTTTATTCTGTTGTGTAAAGATACTACTTTTCTAAGTTTTGTTTAAATAATTGAAATTTTTGCTTGTCAGTTAAGTTCAATGCCTTTGATCTATGTGCTACATTATTTGTGAACCAAGGGGGTATAAGATTAGGAGAGTACTGTAACAGAGAGGATTGTGCTTAGATGTTGGGGACATTGGGGCAAATTATGGTAAAGTTTTGAGCCCTGGTTCAAAAGTATTAGATTTTCTCTTGGCTGGGAACTGAGTCAAATTGCAAAAGAAAATTCTATTATTTTTATTTATTAATTTTTAATAAGCTTCCCTAAATCCAGAACCAAATAATTATAAAATGTTTACCACAATGTCTGACACATACTAGGCACTATGTAAGATTAGTGGCTATTATTAGAATTATTGTTGTTTTCCTTTATTTTACAGATGAGGAAATTGAGACCCAGAAAGTTTTAGTGGCTTGTTTCATGTCATAGAGGTAGTTGTAGAGATGTGGATTACTACCTCTAGTTGTAAAGCCATGCATGCGCAGCTTTCCAGAGGACTGCTGCTGTGAAGAACTTTCAAGGTTCTGATTACATATTATAGCAAACTATCTATTTATTCAATTACAAATGAGAGCAAAAAATTCAGGGAAAATCAAGGTACAGCATTCACAATGTTACAACTTATCGCAGCAAATCAAAATACAGCATTCACCATGTCACAACTCAACAACTTATCACTAAAATCACTAAAATATAGTTTTCACCAAAGTTGTCACAGTTTTCAATAAAGTACAATCATTTAGTAACTCAGTCATTTAGTAACTCAATCATTCAGTCATCCTTAAGGAGCCTTGCTTCCTTTAAGGGACACAAAGTATAAAAGTCAAAGTACTCCACCCCTGGGTATTATATTCATTTAGTCAATCACAAAGTCTTAAGTCCTCAGTTCAGTTACAAAATACAAAGATCAAAGTACTCTACTCCTGGGTAGTCTCAATTGGAGATTAATTTCCAATCATAAACAAAGTATATTCATTTGGTCAGTTGAAAAACACAAAAGCCATCCACCCCTAGGTCAAAACTAGGTTACAATATCATCACAGCATTCAATATCTAAGGAGAGATCTTTTCTTCATCTTGAACCAAGGCAAGTTCTCAGCAATTTATGTTCCCGGGAAGAAAAAGCTTAACAACGACACAATAACTGGCATCCTCTTTAATTCACTTTCTGTCTGCGAAATCAGCCTAGGCTCAACAAGGTCAGAGGCCTCTATCAACAAACAAATCTGACAAAGTAACATCAAAACAGACAGACCAAGTACCAACACCACAGTCATGCTGTATGCTTACCCATACTTCAGCAGCTCTAGCTGGCCCTTGGGAGTCCTCAGGAGCTCTGGCTGGCCCTTGGAAAACCTTAGCAGCTCTGGCTGGCCCTCAGAAATCCTCAGCAACTCCAGCTGCCCCTCAGAAGTCCTCAGCACCATAAGCTTCATTCTCAAAATCAAAATCATGTTATCCAGCCTCCACGTGGCTTGTTACAAGAAATTCTGTTTCAGTTCTCAATTCTCATTCCTCTTCTCAGTTCTTCTCAGTTCTAAGCTCTGTCTTCAGCCCAGCAGGAGCTGCCCTGCCTCCATGATGGTCACCCCAGGAAATTCTGACTGTCCAGCTTGTGCTCTTCCTTAAATACAGTGTAGGTCCTTCCCCTTCAGCCCCTTCCTATTATGTCAGGAACAGAGGATCATACCTTGTTTTTCTTTAATAGAGGCTTAATTTGAAACTAGGTGCTAAGTACCTCTTAGCTTGCCAATACAAAGGGATCTTCAAATTTCATTACTCTTACACTAGTATGAGTGCTTGCCAAGTGATTTTTCAGGACTGCTCATCTACCTTTCTTGTCTACCTGGTACTCAACTCTCACCTATGGCTCCAAGAAGCTGTAACATAAGCAGACACCACACCATGGCAAAGCATCTCAGAAGATAGGCTAAAACAGATGACTGATAATCACCTCTCAAACCTATTGCTGACTTAGGGAGATATCTATACCAAACATGTGAAGACTTCCCTCACTGAAATGGATGAGGATGATTTGTTACAACAGCCACAAAAATAGCCAAAGTAGGTGATGTGGAATGCTTAGAACTTTGTCAGATGTCAGAAATTCTAAGGTCATTCACTGAATCCCAGGTCATCACCAGTCATCCTGACTTTTGTCTTTCAGCTGGCATTTGATGACTCTGGAAGAGAGAGTGAGACTGATGATTTTGTGTAACTCTGCTTCACTTAAATCCAATTCATGGGCAAATTCATAAACTGCTTGATGTCATTGGTCCTCTTCGAAAACAAGGGACAAAGCGACAGTTAGTGGAGCTAGTTTTTAATCAATGTCTTCTTACTCCAAAATCCAGGGCTTTCTCTGCTATACCACATTATTTTCCCCTTTTGCAGTAGAATTGATAGATATAAATTACCTAATCAATGGATCCAATCTTGGTCTTTTTTACCTCTAGTACAAGATTCTAATCATTCAAAGAACTAGGTGCAGCCATCAAGAACATATACACACTATACATAGATGTGTCTGTTAGGTACACATGTTCTCATTTCTACAGTAATATTTAACTTAAATAAGCTCTAGGGAGCAAGAAGCAGATAAAGAATAGACAAGCCACACGTATGTATTTCTAAGACTGGGACTAGGATAGGTATTAGAGGGCCATCTCTATGCAAACCACCAGGTGGCATTCTCACCTCAAACAGTTCCTGCTTTCTTCCTTTCTTCCTTTGCATATCTGCCTATTTGAACTTCACAAAAGGAGCAACCTAGTCTCTTTGTGGGGCCTTAAAAGTTAGTTCAGTATGTATGCCATTTCATTAATCTAGGGTCAAAAATTTTAAAAGACTTTAATTTATTTAGCTCAAGTTAACTTCATTCTCATTAAGGTAATTTCCTTTTCAGTTTTATGCAAACCCTTAATTTGTCTCTTCCCCCCCAAAAGAGCTATTTACTAACAGTATAGGTTTGAGCATATTTACAAAATAGAATATAAATAAACAGATGTAACATTAAAATTCCTAGGGTTTATTCCCAAGACTCTCCTAAAGAACTTTGAAATATTAACTTCCAGATAACTACAATCAGTCTTTTAAAAATCTGTTCTCTACATCATTTTGACCATTTTCAGAGGAAGTGTTTCAAGGATTTATTCAGTATCAAGATCATAAGGAAAAAAGGGAACAGTCTCACCATGTAGAAGGTGGTGATACTTACCCTGACTCCTCTATGAACAGTACTCACTTTGTGGCCAAGAGCCGGGCAAAATCTTGGAACTTCAAATTACTTTCCAGTGACTTCACTTACACTAATCTCCTGAGACTATAAAAGTTCTACACTTCCCATTTCTTTTGTATTTTCAGGATGGGAATAAAGCAAGAAATGACAAAGGGGAAAGCAGGAATGCCCAGAAAAAAAATAACTTGTTTAAAACATCATATATGTTTTGTTTCTCGATGAAAAATTTTACAGTCCTTTCAAAATTATACATGTCATATTTGAACATCATCAGAAGGCAAGTAAAAATGCACATACACACCACAGACAACATTATAAACATAAATAAAATTAAGATATTTATTACAACTTTATATGTTTTTAGAGAGGGTTATTTTATGACTTTTAATTCTAACAATGAAAAAACCTAATGACCCATGAGACATCCAGAGTCACATTTAAGCTAAAATGCAACATCTTTGGAATAATGACATAGAGAATCTCCACTTGACCTTTGAGGGTAAATCTAGAACAGGAGGGGGGAATTTATGTCCTCAAGGCCACATGTGACCTTCTTGATTCTTGGGTGTGGCATTTTGATTGAGTTCAAGTTTTACTGAACAAATCTTTTTATTAAGAAGATTTGTTCTCTGAAGTTGGGATTCAGGCAAAGGGCCCGAGGCCACAGATTCCCCATCCCTGATCCAGAACAAAGATAATACAGTTCTGCTGAATCTCATTTTGTTAGCCCCTTTCCCAGTAATCATCTAAAATAGATATAGGTGTATGATGGGGGTCTCTTGATACCAGCATCAAGAGTGAGTGGAGTTGTGAGATGAACCGGGCCAGGTGGATAGATAGTTCAGGATAGAACTCCATTTATTGATTCTCTGAACAAGATTTTATAGAGCAAAGAGACAAAGAAGGTAACTATCAGTCATTATATTCCCATAACCTCAGGCAGACCTTGAAGGCTATCATGTCCTTTCTTTCTCTAGTGTTCCTGTACTGGATAACCAAGAATTCAGGTCACTCTGTTCTTTGTACATCACAGAGGGTGATGAGCCAACATCCTGTTGGCCTGGGAGAAGCTGCAAAGAGCTGGCTCTTCTACCTGCCTAACTTAGAGTTGGTCCTCAACATCTTCCCCTTTTTTTGCAAGTAACTTAATGCCATGAATTTCAGCAACAAGGGTGCTGAAGTTTCTGGATACAAGATGCAGTATACGTGGCAAGCAAGTACAAAGGATTAACAATATAATAAACATAGGTACAAAGGGTAATAACATGGATATAATATTTTAGGAAGGATTGATCTTATCAAAATTTTGGAGACTCTTATTAGTTAAATCAGAGGAATCAGTTCCCTCATTGTGTCTATGTTCAATTTGTTCTGTAATTCCCCAGGGCATATATGCCCCAGGTGATATTGGAATCATACCAAGCACCAAGAAGTTGGGCATGTATTTTGTCCAAAAAACCCATTAGAATCAGAGCTAATATATGGTAAAGGAGTTACACAAATATATATATAAAGGAGTTACACAAAAAATATACACAAATATATATATATGATCACATCTAAGTAACAGTTGAGTTTTTAATGCTTATAACTTATCACCTAAATATAATACTAATTGTCCTAATACATTGATCTTATACAAAAGATCCTTATCTATATTCTGTTGTGTATTAAAGGCTACAGAAATATTTTTTTGATAATTCATTAACAGATTGCACAGTTTGGATTTTTCTTAGTAGAGAAATTGCAGACACAGTGGTTGAAATTATCAATAATATCAGGGCAGTTACTCTAGTAACAAGAAGTCTGGCAAACCTATTCCCTCCTTCTTTTAAGAAATCAGAAATCATATGCAATGCATATACCCCTGATGTTTGATATCAATCATGAGTTAAATTAGTTGGAAAAAGCAAATGAAGGATGTTCAACAATTACTACAACAGAATCTCTATTAGGTATACACTGAGTAAAAGTACAATTAATGCAAGTAATATTCCATACATAGGAGTCATACATATATAGGTGTATCCATAAATACATTGGAGAAGGAGTCTGATCTTAAGTGTTTTTAACATAGTCCAGAGATACATGACTGACTGTTCCAACAAATTGATTTTATAAATTATGTCTTATGCATAGATTCTTGGGTTTTTAATGCCAAGCTAACATTCTTTGCCAATTCATTCACAAATTGAGTAGTTTGTATTTCACTTAGTAAAGAAGTAGAAGACAGGGTTGTTGATATTAAGAGAGAGGCTATGGCAATTAGTCCCATGATTAAAATTCCAGAAATCACTTTTTTCTAGCTAAAGAATTAGATATTATTTGAAGTGCATGTTCCCCTGAAGTCTGAAACCAATGATGAGAAAGATTAATGGAAAAACAGCAAAAGAGGGTGGTTCTACAAACAGTACAATGAAATCATAACCACTAATACATTGTTCAAGGGTATAATTTAAACAAGTAATGTTGCATTAGAGGGTAGTATTATCTTGTGAAAAGGTGAGACATGAGCCACTTCTTCTTGGGTTGTCTTTGTGCAAGGGCTCTCCTGATACACTTTCTCCAAATTCTCA
>JAQQSU010019073.1:0-10342 GCA_028627135.1 Pseudochirops cupreus
TCTCTCCCCCTCTCTCCCTCCCTCTTTCTCTCCCTCTTTCTTTCTCCCCCTCTCTGTCCCCTTCTCTGTCCCTCCCTCTCTCTCCCCCTCCCTCCCTCTCTCCCTCCCTTCCTCTTTCTCTCTCTCATATATGTGTTTGTATATACACACATACACAATATGCATATATGTATGTGCACTCATATTATATGTGTATATATGTGCATGTGTGTGTCTATAGATACATCTTTTAAAAATTGAAATTGGTCAGTAAATTTCTTTCCTATTCAGATCAGTTTCTTGACTTTCTCTTAGGCATCCACTCTTTATGTGCCTTTAGAACATGTTTCTTATCACTTTCGATCTCCCTGGGGCTGCTTTCTGTGGCAGATTTCCATGCCATACATTCCTACATAAATACATCTATATATTGATAACATTTTCACCTCCTTGCATTGAGAAGAATAACTCCATTTGGCATTGCTTATATATGTGAACAATTCCTCTTGAAAATAAAGCATAATAAATGGAAAGAAACCCAAAGGAAGAACACTTAAAAGCATCACGGAAGGTGGTAGGCAGCAACTTCTTTCTGAGGATAAGAAGGCTCTCCATAAAAATGTCACATTTCTAGGCAACCTAAGGAACTGCGTTTTCATCTTCAAATCATCAATATTTTATGTAGACTTGTATTCTTTTCTTCATTTAAACAACCCTCAAATTTTAAACAAATCAGTCCAAAGTAACAAAACATGCTTTTGTTTTGCCTATACTTTGATCTAAGAAAATACATTTTATTTGGAATTAGTGTATAAATAGAACGATATAGAGTGCAAAAATAAAATTGTGTCATATGCTACAAGCTTAACTACTACCTCCAAGCTTTCTATGACCTCATTGCTTACTTCTGGGGCAGTTAGGTCATGCAGTGGCTAGAGCACCAAGCCTGGAGTCAGGAAGACCTGAATTCAAATGCGACTTTATGCTAGTAGCTTTGTGACCCTGGGCAAGTCACCTAATCCTGTTTGCCTCAGTTTCTTCTTCTGTAAAATAAACCGGAGAAGGAAATAACAAATCGCTCCAATGTCTTTGCCAAGAAAACCCTAAATGGGGTCACAAAGAGTTGGACATGACTGAAAAGACTGAACAACAACAATTACTTCTAAGTCATATGTTTGAACTCCAGGGGAATTTGATTTGAGAACACTGTTCTATAACAAGTTCTTAGGCACATGTTGATTTCTGATTGAATGTATTAAATATGTGGCCATTGTCTGGAAAAATCAGTTAACCAATATGCTATGTGCTAGGTACCGTGCTTGGCTCTGGGGAGCATTAATCAAATATCAGATATTTAAATATGACAGGCTGTTATCTGATATGTTCATTAGTAACATCCAGATTCACACATACCACGTATCTTAAGACTGTATTTGAACTCAGCTCTCCCTGAGGGTCAGCTAGCTGACACAGTAGATAGAGTTCTAGTCCTGGGGTCTGGAAGATATGAGTTCAAATCCAACATCAGACATTATTAGCTGTGGGACCCTGGATGAGTTACTTAGTCTCCATTTATTTCAGTTTTTTCAACTATAAAATGGGGATAATAACAGTACCAACATTGTAGAATTGTTATGAGGATCATATGAGATCATTTTTGGGGGCTTTTTTTTTGGAAGGGGGGCAGGTAGGGCAATTGGGGTTAAATGACTTGCCCAAGGTCACACGACTAGTAAATGTTAAGTGCCTGAGGCTAGATTTGAACTCAGGTCCTCTTGACTCCAGGGCTGGTGCTCTATTCACTACACCACCTAGCCGCCCCTTGAGATCATTTGTGTAAAGTATTTAGTGCAGGACCTGACATACAGCAGACTCTGTAGAAATGCTTGTTGTCTTCCCATTCTCAGGTTTTCAGAGTTCCCCAACTCTGCAAAGAAACAGGAAGGTGCGTTTTCTTATAATATCCACAGGAGCCAAACTTGATTTTTATAATTACATGGCTTTTGAAGGTGTTTGTCACTGTTGTTCCTGTAATGGCCATCCTGTTCTGGAGACATGATGAAAATAGGCTTCATTATAGATAGAGCACTGGGCCTGGAGTCAGGAAGACCTGAGTTCAAACTGGACCTCAGACACTTTACTAGCTGTGTGACCCTGGGCAAGTCACTTGTCTTCTGTTTGCCTCAGTTTCCTCATCTGTAAAATGAAGATAATAATAGTACCTGCCTTCCAGGGTTGTTGTGAGGAGCAAATGAGTTAATAATTGAAAAGAGCTTAACACAGTGCTTGGCACACAGGAAATGCATGTAAATATTATTACTATAGTTACCTCAGTTTTCTTTACTTTAAAATGGGGATAATAATAGCACCCCCCTCTCAGGGTTGATGTAAGGAGCAAATGAGGTACTATTTATTAAGGGACTTAGAACATAGTAGGTACTTACAAAATGCTTTTTCCTTTCCCTTCATTTTGCATTAGTTAAATGAAAACTGAGTCTGAACAGAAGATAAAGATTTTAAAAGGCAGAAATAAAAAAAAAAGATTTGCTTTCCATCTCTTGGGACAGTTTGGGCAAATGCATGGAGGTAAGAGAGGAATTTTGAGCTTGGAGTATGGAGTAGTCCGTTTTAGTTGGGACATAGAGCGCATGAGGGGGAGTGGAGTGAAGAGAATCCAGAAAGGCCCATAGGAGCGGAGTATCTTGAATGGTCAGCCAGTGATCAAGGGAGACCAAGGACCACCCTCTTACAGCACTAATCTGCCTCTGAGGCCTTCCTGCTGTCAGCTTCCACAAGATCCTAGAAATAGATCTGGGTCACAGTAGGATTATATTTATACAAAGGTCATGATCTCCACCCCAACCCTTTACTCCATTGTTTCAATAGAGAATACTATTCCACTGTTCCACCTGAGCCTGAGTTGTTATGTTTTTAATATTAAATCATTCTTCCATTTGAAGTATTTCTTTAAGAGAGTGCCACTTTCTCCTTAAGAGAATGTCACATCATAATGTGTTTTATTGTATTTAAAGCAAGTTGTTTATTAAAGTATATTTTTTGTTATCATGTAAATAGCATATTTGCCTTAAAAGGGCTACATGGCTTCCCCACACAAGCTAGTGGTTGGCTGGGAATCCTCACCCTAGGAGATCTCTTGAATCCAGGCCAGGGAGGCAGGTGGAAAGGCAGCTTCTATTGTTTACTTTCTGGGTATTTTAAAGCTAGTATCTAGGAGACTGAGAATTAGACTTTAGGCTATTTGGGGACACCTTTCCTCAGATCCAGAATGTCCTTGCAAGTTCTCAATCTCTTACTTTATTTGTGGGGTCAGATCAACGGCTCCTAAGCTAGAGGCCTAGAGAGCCATTGTTGAGACCTGGTAGCAATTCTAAGTTTGAAACACTCCTTAATCATGTTGCCTTGGAGTAGGTGAGGCTGGGACTGCCCTTTCAAGATACCTCATGTTGGGGGAGAGGGGAGAAATACTGCTAAGGTTGTTGTACATTCATTGCAATGGTTAAAAATATATATAATATAAATATATATTATATATGATGTAATATGCTTATATAATATATTATATACATATATACATATGTGTGTATATATATATATATACATATATGTATGAATCTGGGATCATATACACACATACGTATATCTATAATATTATTTGACCCCAGATTTTCCTTTCTTTCCTCGTTTGCCATGTTGACAAACCATATGAAAGGAGGATAAATAACATGTAGACAAAATATAGTATAGTTGGAAGGCACTTGACTGATACTGACAAAGTCAAAGAAAGTGGTTCTCTTGAATAATTTCTTAGAACCACAGAATATTAAAATGGAAGCTAGTTATCCCTTAGAGATCATCAAGTCTAATTTATTTTAGAGACAAGGCTATTTTTCCCCCTTAGGCAATTTTTTCTTTCTCCTCCCAATCAATTTTGATGCTCCAGAGAGAATCAGTGATGCAGAAGACAGATTTATTTATTCAGGTATATTAAATAATGAAAAACTAACAAGTCAAAAATTAACAATGTGAATTTCATACCTTTGAAGAAAGAGAGAATATAATAGTATAAATATCTTCCAGTTGTAATTGAGGGTTCTTTTCCATGCCAAAAAAGGCTGCTTTCTGCCCTTGTCCTGCACCCCAGCCCTGCCCAATTTTGAGATAATCCTCTATTGTGACTTACAGTGTTACTGCTTTCATCACCATTGAGGTGCAGGAGACCAATTCACTGTATTGGGTGCCTGCCATTCTGAAATGAATGCTTAGGTTGTCACCAAGGGAACAAAGGTTTGTCTCTTTTTGACTAATTTAGCTTTCTAAACAACCCTCCCATATAATGAAAAGAAAAAGAAGGCTGAGTTTTGCATGTTAATCAGGACAAATTCCCTTCTTCAGAAGCAATTTAGGACAAGGACTTGATTTGCCAATTTCTGTTGTAGACTTGGGAGCATTTCTGTGTGCTGTGTGTTCCAGAGCCCTGTAGATTTGCCTATTATCAAAATAAATGTCAGGAGATTAGGAAACAGATCCCTGTCTGATGTTCAGAATGATTCACAGCATGGATTGTACTCAAATAAGTCATGAAGATATGGGGAAATGACGAGATTCTCTAAATGCAGGTATGATGACGAGGGTACTGCCAAACAGTGCTGCCATGGTAACCCAGCAGTGAATGGCTATGTTTATTAAGGAATGCTGAGCACACACACACACACACACACACACACACACACACACACACAAGCGCGCACACACACACACACACACACACACAAGCGCGCACACACACACACACACACACACACACACACACACAAAGCCTGATTTTTCTATAATTAAAATAAAAGTAGTTAGACTTCACCTTTGTGGTCCTCACTCTAAATCAGTTTCTAAGTTAACTCCTTGACTGTTTAGAGGGTAATTCACTCTATTTTATTCATCTTTTCTAGAGTGTTAAAATGTTGCGCCTCCTCTTCTACCTTTTTTTTTTGGAGGGCAATTGGGGTTAAGTGACTTGCCCAAGGTCACATGGCTAGTAAGTGTGTCAAGTGTCTGGGGCCGAATTTGAACTCAGGTCCTCCTGACTCTTCTACCTTTTTAAAAAAATTAATTCAGTCCAACTAAAAGTCCCGTTGAATTATAAAGTACCATAATGGTAAGTATTTAGTGGTATTTTGGATTGCTTGGACACACAATCAATATATTGATTCAGTACTGAGACACAGGACTTTCTATCAAATCTTCAGAGAACTAACCTAAACATGGTAAAGCACAAGGCTCTTGCTTTCTGTCTGCCTTTCCCTCTCCTTCCTTCCTGTTTCCTTCCCTCCCCTTTTCAGCTTGCTTTCATCATCTTTGAGATGCAGGTGACAAACTCACTGTATTTAGCGCCCAGCCATTCCCTTCTCTTCACCACTTCTCTCCTTCCCTCTTTCCCCCCTCCCCCCTTTTCCTTTTTTCAGTATCAGAAATATTTATTTCATCACTAAACTGATTCAGATCGGTAACTTACACAAAATATTGTAGTCCATAGAAATAACTTTAGGTCCCTCCACTTCAAGCTGCCTTTTATCAAATTCAGTTCTCCTCCTTGGACCATAACTAGAGGCAGGAGTAGATAAAATATTGCAAGTAAAAAGAGAAAAAGACCAATTTAAATATTGTGGAAATAACAGTCAGGATTTCACAAGACCTAGTAGCTTCTATTCTAAAAGACCATAGGTCTTGGAACATTTTATTTTGAAGAACAAAAGAGCTGGGATCTCATCCAAGAATGACTTACCCAGTAAAATTGAGTATAATCCTGAATGAAAAAAATGGTCATTTGATGAACTGAAAGCCTTTCAGGTATTTATAACAAAAAGACCAGAACTCAATGGAAAATTATATATATATAAAATATCCAGAAGAAATATAAAGAAAACATTGAAAACTAATTATAAGGTACTAATTCAGGTCAAACTGTTTACTTATTATATATATGAAGATATTATCAGTATTCTTAAAACTGTCATCATTACAAAGGTAATTTGAAAGAAAGATTGGGGCTGAGCTATACATGATTGAGTGATTCTGAAAAAACAAAATTGGGTAGAAAAAGGTAAAACGGAGCAATTGAATTATAAAAATTGGGTGTGAAAGGCAGAACTTCTACAAAAGAAGCAGGTTGGTGGAGGGCTGGTAATGTTGGAAAATTACTCTCATCTGGGTTGAAGAGGAAACAATGAGTACATCTGGAAAGGTGTAGAAGTCTTCTGATCATGTAGGAAGATGAGAAAACTGGGGGACAGGATGGAGAAGATGCTTTTAGCTGGGTGTGTGGATTGGGATTTGGGAGAGTAAGGGAAGGGATAGGGGACTCTTGGAAAGGAGAGGGAAGAGGGGGTGGGGAGGTGCAGGGAGAAGACAAGGTAACAGGGATAGGGTAAAAAGAGAGACTGAGGAAGAAAATAATGAGTAAAAATAAGATGGAGGAAAATTCATGAATAGTAATTATAACTTTGAATGTGAATGGGATGTTCATGGTGACAAAGAACTGGAAATTGTGGGGATCCTCATTAGTTTGGGAATGACTAAGTTCATGATTGTGATGGAATACTACTTTGCAATAAATCATGAGCTCAGTGATCTTAGAAAGACAAGGAAAGTCTTACATAAAGTGATGAAGAGCAAAGTGAACAGAACCAAGATATAATAACAGCAATATTGTTTTAAGAATGACTTTGAGCAGCTAAGTAATTTTGACTACTATAAATACACAAATTAAAAACAAAGGATGTATGAAGAAAGATGCTGTCCACATCCAGAGAAAAAATTAAAAAATAAATGTAGAATAATTTTACACACTCACACACACACACACACGCATGCATGCACACACACACTTACCTATTTGTGTCTCATGGTAGTCATCTCTAGGGTTGGGGATGGACTGGGGAGGGAAGAAAATATAAGAAATGAAATGCCAAAAGAGATTCATCATATTGTTTTAATACTGTTGCTCTGGACCTATGATTTCATCAGTGTAGGGAGCTGCCAATGTGGAAAGTCTCTCCTGAATACAAATCATTAATTTGTAGGTATTTTATAGTCTTATAGAACTACCTGGGGCACAGAGCTAATAAGACTTGGTCATGAACTAGTGGGTATCAGAGGCAAGACTTAAACTTAAGTCTACCCATCACATCATACCGCCCTTCTCTAATAATATCATGTCACACTATGTTACGATATATTGCATTGCTTTTAATTTTGTTTACTATGTCATATAGTAATCTCATCTATTTATATGGTAGACCCTTTTTCTGAATTCTGGGCATTATGCAAAGATTATACAGTATTTCCATTTTGTGTAAAAGAAGAAGGATTAGGATTCAGGGAGATTCAGAATAGTAGGAGGAGAGAGTAATATTTACTCTGACATTTGGATTAGATTGGAAGTCAGCTAGTAAACAGAAGGTTACAGCTGGTAATTGGACTGGTTTCCTGGCACCTAGGAAGCGTACTGATTTGGAAGAGATTTTAGAGAAAGAAATAACAGTATTTACAAAGGAGCAGTGGTTAAATGGGAATGCAAATGAATTTGGGATAAGATCAAGAAAATGATAGAATTGGTACTGATATAGAAAATGACTCTACTATAACCAATGCTTTTTATGTTTTATTTAGCATATTTTAGAAAAGAAATTCGTTCAACAACAATTTATTTAGCTTCATTCTATATACAGGTGCTGCCAAGGATGGGAATTTTAGATTTGTCCTGGTCCTGGTCCCATGGATCTTATAGTCTTTAGAGTGAAAATCCAAGCATAAATAACTAAAATACAGATGAGTATTAGATATTAGATAAGTACATGACTAGTGAATAAAACTAAGACCTGTGTGAGGTTTGGGGGACCAGGGAAGTCTTTATGGAATGCATAACTGAGGTGGGTTTTTGAGAATGGACATGTTTGATAGGCAGAGGGGCCAAGGAGGGGAGTGTTCTAAGAATTGATAACATCTGTAGCGAAAGTAGGAAACTGAAAGGCATATTAGGATGTTCATAGAGTGGTCCAGTATGGGGGCAGGAGTAGGGAACCTGTGACCTTGAGGCCACATGTGGCCCTCTAGGTCCTCAAGTGTGGCCCTTTGACTGAATCCAAACTTCACAGAACAAATCCCCTTAATAAAAAGATTATTTTTTATACTGCTAAAGCTTAGAGTAAATAGCATATAGCTTTTCTGTTCTCATTCATTCTCTCTCTGTCTCTCTGTCTCTCTCTCTGTCTCTCTGTCTCTCTCTCTGTCTCTCTGTCTCTGTCTCTCTTTCTCTCTCTCCCTCCCTTTTTCCCTCTCTCCCCCTCCCCTTTTCCCTTACCCTTTCCCTTTCTCCCTTTCTCTTTTTCTCCCTCCCCATATCTCCCATTCCCTTTCCTTGTTTTTCCCTCTTCTTTTCTCTAATTGTCTCTCTGTAACTCTCTCTCCTTCCCCTCTCCTCCTTAGTTTCCTCCAAGCATCAGTCAGTTCCCCTCCAACTCCACCCCTAGACTTCAACAGGGTTTTCGTACACAATTTCTTGGAGGATCTTAGATCTTTACCCTTAGTAGCAAGTGCAGCTACTGGTTAGAAATGACTTCAGCTTCTGGGGATTTCTCCCTACTGGGAATAGTATTTCTTTTCCCTTTGCTGTGAGAAAGGTATGGCTTTTGTAAATAATAGAAGACCAGATTCTCTGGCATCCTTTTCCAACAGTGGTATTGAGCAAGATTTCCCTCTGATATGGAATCGGCTATAAGAACGAATGCCTTTGACGGTGATGGAAACCTTTAGGGAATTTACAGCTACAGGTTGCTGCTGTGCTCAAATAAGGGGAGAATTTAATGCTGAGAGTAAAACAGACTGAAAATATATATAGCTGAACATTTCAAAGTGCAGTCTGACAACAATATTGCTAGGTATTAGATTTTTTAAAATGAGTTTCTATTGATGTATTTTAGGGATCTTTTGTACCACCATGGTTTTTCCTGATATTCCTCCTCTTCCCTCTTAGAATCCCATCTTACAATAACAAAGAGAAGTTCTTAAAGACAAAGAAAAGAAAAAGAAAAGGAAAAAAATCAGCATAATTGATCAATGCACTGAAAAAGTCTGAAAATATTTGCAGTATACAACACTTGTGAGCCCACCATGCTGGTAAAGGGATTGGAGTTTTTTTCTCTTCTCTCTTCTTTCAAGATATGTTTATTTTTTAAAAATATTTTTAAAATAATCACTTTTTTGTGTGGTTGTTCTTTTCTTCAATATTGGTACAGTCATTGTTTTCTTGTCTCTACTTAGTTCACATTACATCAATTCATGTCGATCTTTCTATGTTTCTAGGTATTCACATGCATCATTTCTTACAGAACAGTAATATTCCATTGCATTCAGGTACCATAATTTGTTTAGCAATTCACCAATCAATGAATACCAACTGTTCTTAACTATTTACTATCACAAAAAATGCTGCTATAAATATTTTGCCACATCAGGGAAATTTCTTCTTATCAATGACCTTCTTGAAGTATAAACCTAGTAATAGAATCTCTGGGTAAAACAGCATGGACATTTTAGTTACTTTATTTGCATAGTTACAAATTATTTCCCAAAATGGTTGTTTTGATTCACAGCTCCACCAACAATGCACTAGTATGCCTATCTTCCCACAACATTGACTGTTGTCATCTTTGCCAGTTTGCAGAGTATGAGGTAAAGTGTTGGGGTTGTTTAGCATTTCTCTTATCATTAGTGAATTGAAGCATTCATTCATGTGGTTGTTAATAGTTTGCCATTCTTCTTTTGAGAATTTTCTGTTTATATACTTTGGCTTTGATTTCTTCCTCCATGTCTCTATATTTTGAAAACTTTTTATACCATGGCATTTGGAGAGTATGAGTATTCAGTTTGACAACATTTATCAAAGTCTTGTTCTTATTCTTATTTTTTTTTGTACCAATGTTATATCTGGGTAATTATGGACAGCAATTTTGTGTGTTCTAGCAGTGGTGCCATGTTGTAGCACTATTCTGGGCTGAGTGAACTGAGTTATGCTTTCTCAGCACTCTCTTATTTCTTCTATGATGAAAGGGTAGTTTTCCTTTCAAACTCTGGGCAGGAATATTGCAGTACTCCCAGCCCAGGAACATATGTTTTGTTAGCCTTTTTAAAAAAAATTAAATTAAATTAATTTTTAAAATTAACTTTTGTTTATTTTTTGGTTTACATCATTGATTTCCACAAGATTTTGAGTTACAACTTTTCTCCCTGTCTTTCCCCTACCTACCACCCCAAAATAGCGATCCCACTGTATACCCCCCCCCCCAAT
>JAQQSU010019074.1:0-10342 GCA_028627135.1 Pseudochirops cupreus
CACAGGCTCCACGTGATCACATTCAGCCTATTAGGGAACAGAGTATACTTTCAAATATCCAAGGGTCCTCAGTCACGTAGACACTTTAGCAAAGGGCCTAGGGGCAGGGAAGATCTTCAGATTCCCATAACAGCACCCAAGACCTTGATCCAGATCCAGGCAGGTTAAAGAAAGAGTGATTACCCTCTGAATGATTGCTTGGTTCCCCTACTATCTGCAGGCCAGGAGGTCTGAAGCAGCCACTCAGCTACGTGGCCATTGTGTCTCTGCTGCTTCTTGATCTGGGGGCAGAGGCCAGATTGCATTCACTCCATCCCCCCTAGTTCCAACAGAGTTCTGCACTGACCTTTTACTTTGTGTTTGGCATTTATGGGTTGATATTTCTGGAAATCACCACTGCTGCTGGTGATCCACTCTCCCAAAGTCCACTCCAGCTGCTGCTGTTTGCAGCCATCCTGGGGCTAAAACTGAGGGCTCATGTGGGGCTGAGCTTGGCTCTAACCACACTGCACTGGACCCTTCCTGTCTGCCTGCTGGGCTACCTTCAGTGGGAAATTTGTTTCTCTCTGTTACTTTGTGGGTTCTGTAGCTCTAAAACTTGTTGAGAGTCATATTTTATACTTATCTGAGGTGGTTATGGGGGAAGCTCACAGAGTTTTCCTGTTTCTATGCCACCATCTTGGGTCTGCCCCCTCAAAGTGATATTCTTAAAGTGCAGGTAGGTCTAACTATGTTCTCTTTATCCTCCTCTTCCTTCTCCTCTTCCTTGTCTTTGTCTTCCTCCTTCTTCTCCTTCTCATGCAGTAAACTCTACTGACTCCCTATTATTCCAAGGATCAAATGTGTAATCTTTAATTTGGCATTTAAATCCTTTCCCAACATGTCCTCTTCCCATTTTTCTAGTCTTCTTACACTTTGCTACCTTCCATGTACTCCATGACCTAGGGCCCCACTTGCTGTTACTTTTATATGATACTGCATCTCTCTACTCTAAGCACTTTCATTTGGTTACTTCCATGCCTGCAGTACCATCTTATTTTCACCTGTTAGCTCCCCTGGCTTCCTTTCAGATTCCTCGCCAATCTCATCTTCTGAAGGAAGAGTTTCCTGTTCCCTCAGCTGCTAGTGCCTTTCTCTCTAAGTTGACCTCAAAGGTATATTATATATCCTCCTTATATATCCTGTCCATTTTATATGTCTATATGAAGTTATACATTGGCTTCTCCAATGTAATGTGAGTTATTTTAATATAGATACTGTATTTTTACCTTTCTTTGTATCCCCAGTGTTTATCACAGTGCTAGACACATGGTCATTGCTTCATTAATGCTTGTTGACTAATTAGATAGTGCACATATTTTTATCTCTATTCTCTAGATGATGGACCCAAGACATAGAGAGCTGAAATGACTTGTCCAGAGTCACAAAGTATTCTAGGGGCAGGACTGGGACCAGTACTTAGGCCTTCCAACTCCATGTTGAGGGCACTTCTCACCAGAGTACACCATTATCTAGGTGAATGATACTAACTCTGACAGTTTTCATACAACTGTGATCTATTAAGCTGACAAATGCTGAGGTTCCCTTTTCACTATAACCTGCTATGTTAACTGCACATTTCAACATTAACAGGCCTGAGCCATGCAGTTTAATTTTTTTATCCCAAAACATTTAAATCCAGACATTAATTTCCAACTCATTCCTCCTCCCTAGAACATGACCTTTACTTTAATAGTGATCAAATTTATGAAGCACATTTCATCTCTCTGATTTACTGTAACAAGGCTAAATTAATTTTAGAATTATTGGAATGTTGCTCCATATTAAACCCTCAATATAATGATTCGTAGAAGCAAAGTTACCAGTCCTTTCAAATCACCCATCTGCAATCATCAAAAATTTAGATTAAATGGGATTTTATGAAGGAATTTTTCTGGAAGGATGAGTTGGCCATTGATCCTCCTTTCCACTCTGAATCTCTGTGATGTATTTATACCCTCTGATCACTCAGAAAAGATTGTTATCACCATTCAAACCCTGAAAATGGGTATAGGAAAGATGTCTCTGGGATTCTAAAACAACTAGGAAAAATGGGAAAATTCAGGTAACAAAAATTATTTATTTTCCATATCAAAATTATAAAAGTTTACATTCTAGTACTTCTTGGATGCTTTTCTTAGTACTGCGGTGATTGAATCCTCAAGATGATTCTGTGACATTTTGAGATCCCTTCTAGAGTTCTGGTACCTCTGTGATGGAAGAATATTAAAGCCATAATGGCCCATACAAGTTGAGAAGCAGACCAATAACAAGTTTCTCTGCCTCAAATGTGCAAAACCAAAGGGTGCAAAGAAGTATATGATCATATACTTATTGTAGGCATGCTGGTGTAATTGTATAGTTCTGCTTCAAGTTCAACATTAGCTAATTAGATGCTGGACAACTTTCAAATTGAGACCCATGATCCTTATCTATGTATTTGTAGAGCATGATGATAGATAGCACTTATTGGCTATAAAATTCTTTGTGTACTTTATCTTTTGTGTTCCTTACAATATCCTTGTGAAATATCATTGATTAGTAGAATTTTATAACTAGAAATTACTTGCAGGACCATCTACTCTATAACCTTAGCCAGTTAATTAATTCTTTCTTCAATATCTCCAACAAGGAGCTTATCCACTTTTTGCTTGATGACTTCTAGTTAAGGAGATTATGACCTGTCAGGGAGCTTGTTTACCTTGGAAGTACCTCTCAGGGTCTAAACTACTTCAATTATAAAATGAGAGGTTAGATTTCCTCTAAGATCTTTTCTGCCTCTAAAGCTTATCATATATCCTGTAAGTAATAAAATATTTTTAGGAAGAATCTTATGGAATTGTCTGCTAGTCATTGGAGGATTGATGATTTATAGTCTATAGTCTATGATGTATCTTGAAAGATTTGATTGATTTTTTTTTCATGGAAACATATATTATTTTGCCTGTCAAGAAATTATCAAAATTTTCTAGTACCTCTATATTTTTTGGTCTTTACTCTCCACTACTACTCAATTCATGACATTTCATATTACTTATTATCCATTGAAATATAGGTAGGGATCTTTTGATTTACTTATGGCACTATAATAGCATAAGTCAGAATCAGGTCTTTAATAAGCTCTCAAGTTTTTTTTTTTGACATATTCTATTCCTGAATTTAAAAGGCACTAGTTGTTGAGAAGTTTTTTTTTCTGCCTCTCTCCAGCACAGCTACACGATATTTGCATTATACTATTATAAGAGAAGCCTTCAGAACCATGGTTAGAGGTTATCATTGAACTGGATGGTACCTTGCTAGTTCCATCCTGAAACATGAAAAAGAGGCACTTCTTCTGAACTGCCTAGTACCAATAGATTTAACTAGCCTGACTGGCCTTCATGTTACTTTATCCATCTCTTTGTCTCTGCCTCTCTTTTCTTTGTCTCAGAAATTTTCCTGAAGTCAACACATGTTCATGTCTCTTTGAGTTGTAGAGCTATCAGGGGGAAAGGAAGGTAAGAGTGTATATCAATGTATCATTCCTGAGGTTAATTGTGTCATGTGGCAATGGTGGCTACTATCTCACTTGTCAATGCCTTCAAAGATACCTCTTAATGATTTTCTGATGTCTTGCTTATAATGCTACTCTCCAGTATTAACAAAAGTTCATGCTTTAGGAACCTAAATATAACATCATATGAGTGTGGCACCTGTGCATAAGAAGAGACACCACAAACACCAAAGGTGAGAGTTATGCATCTTCCCCCCTCCACCATAATAACCCACTGACTAATATTTATGGACCTGAATTTTATCAACCATTCCATGGAAAAAAATTCCTGCCCCCCCCCCCCCATTTTAAGATATCAGCTCCATTTCTACTTGATTTACTGGATTGTTTCCCACAACCCAGTTTCACCCCAGATCTTATCCTCACTTGAGACCTATGGATGTATATAACCTTTGGCCCCATCCCTAATGATCTAAATAGCCTGAAGATTTTTCTTAGGCCTCTATCACATTAATAATATCACCATACTACTTCAGACTTTGGGTGGAGATATGAGAGCTATTTGATTACAAACATATAGCATAGATATTTTATGATTCCTTCAAGTGCCCCATGTTTTGACAAATATAAAATTTCTAGCCCCTTGTAAATCTCATTAGTTGTATATTTATTAGAATTTGTTTTTTGTTTTTTTTTTTTTTTTTTTTTTTACCATTCTTCCCTACCTAAATATATCCTAGTTCTGGTATTTTCTTATTTTCCATGAGTTTTCTGAGTCCTTTTGATCCCAGAATGTTTTTTTTTATCATCCCTGTAATGAGAATGGGAATTTGAAGATCTTTTCTGCCCCTTAATAGGCCTAGGGGGGATTTGAAGACCTTCCCTGCTTTGAAAGTAAACTCTTCCCCTAACAGGCTGAATATAGTCATATGGAACTTGTGGTAGGAGGAGTTTGCTGAAGTGTAGAGCAGAGCCACAGGAAACTGGGAGTCAGAGAGATGGTGGGAAAGAGAGGAGTTCAGGTAAGGAGGCAGAGAGATTCATGAGTAAATATTGATCTTATATTGGTTTGTGGGAAGGCTAAAGGATGCTGTGGCTCTCTGTGTTGTTATGGCTTCTTAATATCTTTGCTACTATGATGGAATCGGCTTACTGGTTTTGGGATTCAGTTTTCTGGTGTCTAAATTAATGCTTTGGTTCTGTCCTCTATGTGGAAACTTTATTATGTTTTGCTATTGAGCACTGTGTGAGAATTACAGTCACAGTCTTTATCATGATTGTCGGTCCTGTAAATATCAAATTGTCACTACACACCCTTGAGATGAGCCCATCCTCCATCCCTCTTTTGCAAGTTGTTACCAATACCCTTAGCTTCCCCATTTCTCATTTCTAATATAAACGTGTAACTAATTGACAGATACACTTACCCCTCATATCATAATGGATCCAATATATTCTCCTGTAACATCAGGTGTATAAGCCATAGCCCAATACTAAGGGTCCTTTCTGGTACAAAATTCTTTCACAAAAAAAATGACTCCTCCCATATACTGGCCAAATAAATTAGGTCTGTATCATAAAATCATATAATGTTATAGCTGGATAGAGCATTAGAGATAATTTTAGTTTTGTTTTAAAAGTGAGGAACCTGAGGGTATCATGATTAAAATGAAAGTAAAGTGAGTGACAAAGTGCTGGACACGTCAATGTACTGGTAAGGCTAGCAATTACCAATAAGGAGGGTGGGGTTCAGAATCTCAGTCAACCCAAAAATCACAAGGTGAGGCTTGCTAACCTTCATGTAGTTTTTGGGACATTCAGCAGAACGAAGAACAGGAAGAATCACAGAAGAAAAACAATATAGTTCATTACAAAGTCTGAAGTGTCCTAGATGATTAAAATCAACATGACTGGATGGAAATCTGGAATTCAGGGCTAGCAACAATCCTTCCTTCCATCTTGTTTGCTATAGATAGTTTATTGGTGGTATTCACCTGCATGGCTAGTTAGTGTCGCAGTGACAACAGACCAGACTTTCTTGAAGGACAACCAGTGTTTCAGAGATAACAGACAAGACTCTTTGGCATCCATCTGCACCCTTCAAGGATAACAGATCTCTTCCAGTTGTACAAGAGTATCTAGTTGTGTGGAGATAACAGCTTTCTTTCAATTAAAGTGATCTATAGGAAAAAAAATTTTAAACTTAGAGAGGAAAACTGAACTTCTAGACTCATAAATTTCTGAGCTAAACTCAGAAAAAAAGAAATATGATTCAGGCAGTTAAAGAATAGAATCAAATATAAAATACTACATCAATATTTTATTTTCTCAATATTTTACATTTCTTACAGAAATGTAAAGTGACTTGTTCTAGTCATTAGCATAGTGTGTCACACAGTAGGTACTTAATAAATGCTTTCTGACAGACTTGCCCAAGGCCACTTAATTAGTTACTGAGAGAATTGGGATCAGAATCTTCTTGTCTTCCAGGCTTCCCGCAATGCCTCTTCCACTTTACTCTGCTGCACTTCATGATGCTATTCTTGGCTTCAAAATTTTCATCTCAATTTAGCCCTTTTAAGTATCATGAAACCCATTTATGATGAATTATCTGAGCCAATATATTACTGGGAGAATGGCATGCATTTTATTGAAACATTATTTCCTCTGCCTGGAAAGGAATCTAGAGCCAGGAGCCCCTGCCAGGTGTGAAATTCAGAGCGGTGCCAACTCCATTCCATTGTCAGAAGAAACCAATGTTTTTTGTCATCATATGTGATGGATTGTGTTGACATGTCAATATAAAACATGAAAATCCAGAACGGGAGACTCTTAGAAGATCTAAAAACGTGGAACAAAAATATTTTCTCAGGAAATGTGATGATTAAGAAGAGGAATGCCTTGTGAAAGAATTACTGTTACCTTCCTCCTTTTAAATCAATTTCCTTATAGCCCATTTAGCCACACTTCTTCCCCATTTCATTTTCGGAATAAATCACGGAGAAAAATTCTTAAACTTGGGGTCACAGACCATTTTAGCTCTGAAAATGTTCTGACATTCTCATAGCACTCTGTTTTTCATCATCTTTTTTGGGTGGAAGAAAACGGGTAATGAGAAAGCAAAGAGAAATCTCAAAATGGCTGACTTTTGAGAAGAGGATGGTAAAATTAAACATACAAACTTCTTAATAGGTGACGATATGGTATAGTGTGGAAAGAGTTAGGGTTTACATATAGGTTTTCTGCCACCAATTTGCTGTGTGAATATTGCCGAATTGTTTAAGCGTTATGACTCTCTGTTTACATATCTGCTAATGGTAAAAATAACTGCCTATGCCACTGTTACATTTGTAAGACTCAAAGGAAATAGTAATAGTAACAACAACAACAACAACAACAATGATAACAACAGATATTTATATAGTGCTTTAAAGTTTGTAAATGTTTTTACATATGTTATTCCATATGTCTCATCTCAGATAATGGTTGAAAATATATAAAATATTTTATAAGTGTCAGGTACTGCTATTCAAAGAATTCATCTGTTGGCATAAAAAAAAGTTCATTCAAAGAAATATTTTAAGATTCTGTTCAACTCAGTTCAACTTTTTAAAAATTTGTCACCATCTATAACCGATCATGCTAGGCCCTAGAAAGACAGAATGATGAATAAAACATTGTATTTTAAACCTATATAACCTATTTTGGATGGTTAGATAGGGTCAAAATAGCTCTAATATTAATTAGAGTTTGGGAATGCACAAGAGAGGTACAGAGTTCTATGCAAGAGTTAATCATGATTGGATTAAAGACATCCAAGATATTAATGAAACATATCCAAGTGAACAGTGTCTTGAATTCTGAGGAGGATTTTATCAGGAAAAGATGCATGAGAGAGCATTCCATGCATATAGGACAATCTGAGCAAAGGCATGGTAGTTAATAAGAGGATGATGAGAAGAGTTCATGTAATGGGGATTAGGATAGGTTGACTAAAGGATAAAAGGCATTAATGTTATGTAGTGGAAAATCAGGTTGGAAACGTAGACTGGTTGGTGTCACATGCTTTTTGTTGTTGTTTAGTCATTCAGTCATGACTGACTCTTCACGATCATAGACTATAGCATGGTAGGTCCTTCTATCCTCCAAAATCTCCTGAAGTCTGTACAAATTCATATTCATTGTTTCCATGATACCGTTTATCTATCTCATCCTTTGTCATTCCCTTTTCTTTTTGCCTTCAGTTTTTTCCCCAAATCAGGGTCTTTTCCAATAAGTCCCATCTCCTCATTATATGGTCAAAGTGCTTATTATTTAAGTTTTTTAATATTTAAATTTTACATTATTTTGAGTATTATTCAAGTATGTAAGTTTCAGCTTCTTGTGAATAGCCTGAATTAATTTCTTTAAGTACTGATTCATGTAATTTCTTTGTTGTCCAAGGGACTCTCAAAAGTCTTCTCCAGCACCACAATTTGAAATTGTTTAATTCTGTGGCACTCAGCTTTCCTTATATTCCAACTCTCACAGTCATCATTGTTCTTGGAAAAGACATAATTTTGAGTGTAAGGACCTTTGTCAATAAGGTGGTGTCTCTGCTTTTTAGTACAGTTTCCAGATATGCCATTGCTCTCCTTCCAAGTAGCAAGTGTCTTTTAATTTCATGGTTTGATCTGCCATCTGTGTTGATCTTTGAGGCCAAGAATAAAAAATCTGTTACTGATTCTATTTCTTCTCCCTCTATTTGTCAGGAAGTGAAGGGACAAGTTGCCAAGATCTCAATTTCTTTCATAGGCTTTAAGCCAATTTTTATACTCTCTCACTTTTATCAGGAGGCTTCTTAATTCTTTTTTTACTTTCTGCCACTCTGATGAGTGGTATAGTCTGCACATCTGAGTTTGTTGATATTTTTCCTGGCAATCTTAATTCCAGCTTTTGATTTAATTCCAGCCTCCCATTTTGCATGATGTGCTCTGCATATGTTAAAAAATGACTATACAACCTTCTTGCACTCCTTTTTCCATTCTTGTGCCAATCAGTTGTTCCATATTTGGTTCTAAGTGTTGCTTCTTGGCCTGCATACATATTCTTCAGGAGACAAGAAGATGTGGTACTTCCATTTCTTTGAGGACTTGCCACATTTTGTTAGGGCCTTCTGGGGTTTATTGCTTGTTTTTTTTTGCATTTTAAAAGAGTACTCTGGAAGGCAATTATTTAACTGAAATGACTAAACCTTTTTTATTCTTTGGTATAGTATAAATATGATATCAAAATTCCTAGTTTCCTTCAAAACTGCTTAAAAGCAATATTCCCATTAGCATGGTCTTGTACTTATTTTACACACACACACACACACACACACACACACACACACACACACCCTCTCTCTCTCTCTCTTTCACACACACACACACACACACACAGAGGTATATCACAATTCTCCTTTGAATCTAAGCTCTTTGAAGGAAAGTAATAATTTCAATTTTGTCAAATATCTAATGTCTAACACAGAGCCTGACTGGGATAAATTATTACTGATTTAGTCTAATCTAGACTAATCTTCTCATTTTAACAGCTGAGTAAAGTTGTTTCCAGTTCTGGTTTTTTCAGCAGAAATGTTTGAAAGTCCTCCACCTCATTGAATGACCATATTTTCCCCTGGAATACGATGCTCAATTTTGCTGGGTAGGTGATTCTTGGTTTTAATCCAAGCTCCCTTGATCTCCGGAATAGTAAAGTTGTTTCCAGAAAAATTAAGTGACTTGCTCAAAATTAGACAGTAATTTTATGTTTGGATACCAAGAGAACATATCTATGCATGTGTTGTTTGCAATGTAGAGTTCTCAGAATTACTCTTAAGTATCAAAGAGTTCTTGGTAAAGAAAAAAAAAGTAAGGGTATAGACCTGGAGAATCAGTTTTTTTTTTTCAAAAGTGAGTCATATATAAAGAGATCTGTGTGGGTACGTACTTTTTTTTGGTAACAATAGTATAGGCAGAAAAATAATTAGGATTTTTTGAAAAAAATCTTTTAGGGGGCAGATACACAGAAGTTAGACTTTGACCCTGGGACACTGACCTCTAAGAAGTCTGTTTTTGTCTTATCTTCCTTATAACTCCATTCGCTGTAGACATCTCAGCCATTTTCAATACATACTGCCTTTACTCCAGTCATTCTCTTCATCATTCTCTCTCTCTGGAAATTGGATTCTTTCTCTGGGACTCTGGGTTCCGATAGGTGTGCATTGGTCTCATAAACATGGATCATCATGAACATCAATGGCATTTTCAAAGTAGGTTGATGTATCAGCAATCTTTTCCCCCCTTTGAACTCTATTCAACTCAAGCTATTTGAGAGTAAGAATTATCTTGTTTGCTTGTATCTGTATTATCAGAGTTAGCACAATGATTAGCACAAAGCAAAGTGTTAATAAGTAATTTTTATTTATTCATATAGAACAACATGATGTGTAGTCAAACCAGAAGAGTGAGTGCCTGACCCTCATCCTACTGGGAAATTGGGATGACAAAGGTAGACCCTAAGAGAAGCCTGCCATAGCCATGAGAGGGCATGGGAGCAGCACTCACCTTGGGGATGTTTCACTTTATCAGAAATTTAGGTGTTGAGATGGTAGATATTATGGGGTGAAAATGCTCAGTGGGTATGTCAGCACTTTGGGGCAAAAACCCATTTATCATGTGATAGTTATAGCATAAAAGTTAGGATATTAGTCTTTTGAGATATAGTAATATAGAAGCAGTATAAAATGATCCGAGCTAAATTTATTCATATACCTTTTTTTTTAAATTT
>JAQQSU010019075.1:0-10341 GCA_028627135.1 Pseudochirops cupreus
ACAGGCACTGCAGTTGCGAGATCCATCCTGCCCTACCAAAAAGTGACATAGGAGAGAATAGACTGGGGGAGGAGGGACACACTAGAATGGCTGTTTTGGGGCGGTGGGTGGGGGAAAGACGGGGAGAAAATATGTAACTCAAAATCTTGTGGAAATGAATGATGCAAAATATAATAAAATTAAAAAAAAATAAAATTGTATGTATAAAGCTTTACCTGTTAAAATAAACCTTGATTCTCTATATATATATATATATATATATATATATATATATATATATATATATATACTTATGTAAGTCTCAGGTAAAGAAATGCTTTCAAATAATGCCTCATTTTGACACTATCTATTCCTCCCTGGTTGTTTGTTTCACTAACCTACTTAGTGTATGTTAACCTCCACCTTTGGATTATTGTTATAAAGGCATTTTTTTTGGACTGTCTTAGCCCTAGAATTTGGTTACTTTCAGAACTTTGGCTTGACCTGAACTACTACTTGAAATGTTTTCTCTTTCATTCCTGTGAAGGGTTCTCCCTTAGAGCTTGTTAATAGTCTTTTTTGCAGACCTCTATAGCCCTCATTATCTTTCAAGTGCAAGGATTTGAAAACAATTGTATACATGGCACTTTCCCATGGATTCATCTAGGTGCTGCTGCCATTACTAGTGTCAAATCTAGAGAATGTGGTATTCTTTCAATGTGCCATGAGAGAATAATGGGAAGATAAAAATGACTGTGGTGATGCTTTCCATTCTAGTTTCAGTTACAATCTTTCTCCTGCCCAAGAAAAACTCCATGAAAAGAACATAACTGCTTCATTGTCTAGAAGGAGTTGGGTTCATGGTTTGTTTTTCCTTGCTGCTCTGGAAATTAAAAAAAAATGAATTAATTTTCTTTTGTTCATATTGAAACCACACTGAGAGATTGCCTTGGTCAATACATAGGAGCTAGGAAATCATCCTCTCTAATTAGAGTTTTTCCCCTCTCCTCCTCTCTCTATCTCTCATTTTCCTCCCTCTTCTAGCCCACAAAATTTTCCCCATTGTCTTTGCTTTGATGTATTTGAATAATACAACACATAAAACAGCAATACAATGGTTAATCATATTAAAAAAAAAAAGAAAAGAAACAGTGAACTCTTAAGAAGCATGGAGAGGGAATAATTTTATTATCCTAAAAAAGAGAATAGGCAGAACTAAGATGGTGGAGTAAAAGCAGGAACTTGCTTGAGCTGGTCCCCCAATCACCTACAATACCTGTAAAAATTGATTCTAAACAAATTTGAGAGCTACAGAACCCACAAAATGACAGAATGAAACACACAAACTGAAGACAGTGTGGCAGGCTGACAGGAAGTGTCTATTGCACTGGGCTGGGAGCAGAGCTCAGTCTCACAAGGGCTGCGCTGGTACAGATCAGGCCAGAGCAGGGGGACTGAATCTCTGGCGATTTCCAGACTTCTCAACCCACAAATGCCAACAGTAAAGTAAAAGGTCAGTGGGGAAACTGTTGCACTGGGGTGAGAAAAGAGCACAAGCTGGGGTGTTGGAGGTGATGGTGGGGGTGGCAGCAGTAGTAGCAGCAGCAGCTGCTTTCTGATCTCAAGGCCCACAGATGGTGGGGGGATCAAGCAGCTGATCAGAGAGCAATTGCTCTCTACTCTGGAAGCAGGGTCCCACTTTGCCAAAGAGCTCAAAAGTCAAGTAATTGGCTGGGAAAATGAGCAAATACAGGGGAAAAATCATACTATCGAATCTTTCTTTGATGACAAGATCAAAGAAGATCAAAGCATAGAACCAGAAGAAAACAAAGTCAAAACTCCTGCATCGAGCCTCCAAGAAAAATGTGAATTGGTCATAGGCCATGATGGAGCTCAAAAAGGATTTTGAAAATCAAGTAAGAAAAGCAGAGGAAAAATTGAGAAGAGAAAGTAAAGTAAGAAAATCATGAAAAACAAGTCAACAGCTTGCTAAAGCCCTCTCCCCCAATACTGAAGAACATATTACACCTTAAAAATAGACTACCTCAAATGGCAAAAGAAGTCCAAAATGTCAATGAGGGGAAGAGTGCCTTAAAAAACAGAATTGGTCAAATGGAAAAGGAATTCAAAAAGCTCACTGAAGAAAATAATTCCTTCAAAATTAGAATGGGACAAATGAAAGCTAATGATTTTATGAGAAATCAAAATATTACAAAACAGATCCAAAAGAATGAAAAAAAGAAGGCAATGTGAAATATCTTATTGGAAAAACAACTGACCTGGAACATATTTCCAGGAGAGATAATTTAAAAATTATTGGACTACCTGAAAGCCATGATTAAAAAAAAAAAGGAGTCTAGACATAATCTTTCAAGAAATTTTCAAGGAAAACTGCCAAGATATTCTAAAATCAGAGGGCAATAGAAAATGAAAGAATCCACTTATCACATCTTGAAAAGATCCCAAAAAGAAAAATCCTAGGATTATTACAGTCAAATTCCAAATTTCAAATTTCAAATGCCAAATTTCACAGGTCAAGGAGAAAATATTACAAGCAGTCAGGAAGAAACAACTCAAATATTGTGGAAACACAATCAGGATAACACAAGATCTAGTAACTTCTACATTAAAGGACCAAAGGGCTTGGAATATGATATTCTGAAGGTCAACAGAGCTAGAATTAAACCCAAGAATCACCTACCCAGCAAAACTGAGTATAATACTTCTGGAAAGATGATATTGTAACTAATGAGACTTTTCTCAGTATTAGGATAGTTGAAGGGAATATACACACATACATGTATGTATGTATGTATATATATAAATGTGTGTTCATATGTATGTGTACATAGAGGGCACAGGGTTAGTTGAATATGAAGGAATATCTAAAATAAAATTTAAGAGGTGAGAGAGGAATATATTGGAAGAAGGAGAAAGGGAGAGATACAATAGGGTAAATTATCTCACATAAAAAAGGGAAGAGAAAGCCGTTACAATGGAAGGGAAGATCAGGGAGGTGAAAGGGAATGAGTCAACCTTACTCTCATTGGATTAGACTTAAGGAGGGAATAACATACAAACTCAATTGGGTGCCTTACACTACAGGAAGGTAGGGCAAAGAGGATAAGGGGGAGATGATGGAAGAGAGGGCAGATTGGGGGAGGGGGTGGTCAGAAGCAAACACTTTTGAAAAGGACAAGGTCAAAAAGAAAATTGAATAAGTGGGGGAGGATAGGATGGAGCGAAATATAATTAGTCTTTCACAATATGACTACTATGGAAATGTTTTGCATAACTACATATGTATAACCTATATTGAATTACTTGTCTTCACAATGGCTGTGGTTGAGGAGGGAAGAAGGGACAGAATCTAGAACTCAAAGTTTTAAAAACAAATGTTTAAAAATTGTTTTTACATGCAACCAGGAAATAAGACATACAGGCAATGGGGTAAAAAATCCATCTTGCCCTACAATAAGGGGTAAGCTGATGGGGGGATAGAAGAGAGGGCAGATTGGGGAAAGGAGTAATCGGCATACTTGCTATCTTGGGGTGTGTGGTAATGGAGAGATGTGAGAAAATTAGAAACTCAAAATCTAGTGGAAATGGATGTTGAAAACTAAAAATTAATAAATTCTGAGTTTGTCAGCTTGGAATGACCACCTCCATTTTGATTTGACACCCTTTTGTGATAGAATTGTATTAAGTTCTTTTCCTCTCGGTTCTTATCAATCTCATAAACAATTGCGTGGTATGATCGTGTGTGTGCTTGTAGACAACTGATAAGTATATTTAGAACTTCTAGCAGGACTGCCCACTAATGGTAAAACATTATAACCAACTTTATCAGTACCTCATTTAAAGAACTACCAATTAAATTATGTGGTAAGCAAATTAGGACCAGTGCTAGCTAGAAATATAAGAAACCACAGGAAACTTAGCTCCTTGGTTGTGACTAGAACAGACTTCCAGGTTCTCTGCTGATAAAATGAACATGAACAGCTCTTGTTTGTATCAGCACATTCTGAACTGACAGACTTCTAGGATGATCACCAAAAAGAGAGACAATCTTGTGATTATTGCTATGAAAGATGCTTACTGAAACCTCTAAGATGAACATTAGTGGTTTATCCTTAGAGGATAATGGTGTGTTTATGCAATATTATCATCATAGGATCATAGATTTAGAGCTGTGAGGGAACTTAGAGGTTAGCAAGTCCAAGCTCGTCATTTCAGAGATGAGGACATTGAGCATTAGAGAGGTAAAGACCGTAAGGTTAGTATGTGTCAGGGGTGAGATTTGAGCACAATATCCACCAGAACATTGTGCCTCTCATTAGCCACAGCAACCCAGAGACGAGTTAGTCAGTCATAGAGGGTCATTCTAACTTTGCCAGTAAAAATATCTCAGTTTATTGAAACACTGAACTACTCCCAGGTTCATATGTCCCTTAGGTATTTACAAAATGCTTTCTCCCAACCGAGATTCAAAAGAATTCATCCAGAACTTTAAAGCTTATCATGCCCATTGCAATTCTCTAAGAGGTAGGATTGATCTACATTCCCTGGCAGGACTTCTACTTTACAGGCCAATTATAACACATGCATCCAGAGCTGCAATAGTAACTGTACTCGGGTTCAGAGGATCTGATTTCCAAGGCAATTATTTGTAATTCATATTGTAGTTCAATCACAATCACTGTCTCCATGTATCCCTGCACAGAGAATATAAAAGTGCTCTCAGTTTCCTAGTGGCTACCTGGTTCCTTTTTTATGCTCAGAGAGTGACTCTATTCAAAACGTACTAATGTTTTTTTTTTAAATTGACAGCTGAAGCAAAAACCACATCAACTGACAATAATAGGGACTGGTGACATTTGGTAATACTGTCAGCAGACTGAAGGAAATGCTATCAAGGCATAAAGTTTTGGTTCATTCAGTCCTCCAGTCCCATACTATATCCTTGAAAATGATGCCTATCAAGGCAGAAAGCTAGGAAATAATTTTTACAGCCAGCTTTTTTCTGATAAAGGCCTCATTTCTAAAATATATAGAGGGCTGAGTCAAATTTATAAGACTAGAAGTCATTCCTCAGTTGATAAATGATCAAAGGACATGAACAGGCAGTTTTCAGAGGAAGAAATTAAAACTACAATTACATAAAAATGCTCTAAATCATTAATGATTAGAGAAATGCAAATATAAACAACTCTGAGGTATTATCTCATACCTATCAGATTGGCTAATATGACAGAAAAAGAAAATGATAAATGTTGGGGAAGATGGGGGAAAATTGGAACATTAATGAATTGTTAGTGGAGTTGTGAACTGATCCATTCTGGAGAACAATTCAGAAAAAGGGCTATAAATCTGTGCATACCCTTTGATCCAGCAACACCACTTTTAAGTCTGCATCCAAAAATGATCATAAAAAAGGGAAAAGGACCCATGTATACAAAAATATTTATAGCAGGTTTTTGTGGTGGCCAATAATTAGAAATTGAGGGGATGCCTATCATTTTGGGAACGGCTGAACAAGTTGTGCTATATGAATGTAATGGGATACATTACTGTAGTAATTACATGTAGTGCTATAAGAAATGATAAGCAAGAAGATTTCAGAAAAACCTGGAAAGAATTACATGAACTGATGCTGAGTGAAGTGAGCAGAACCAGGGGAACATTAGCAACAGTAACACTGTGCAATGATTAACTATGATGGACTTAGGTCTTCTCAGCAACACAATGACACAAGACAATTCCAAAATACTTGTGATGGAAAATGTTAACCACATCCAAAGAAAGAATTATGGAATCCAAAATATTCTTTTCAATTTTTTTGTTTTTATTTTCTCATGGCTTTTCCCTTCTGATTCTTATTTCACAATATGATTAATGTGGAAATATGTTTAATATGATTGTTCATGTATAACCCATATCAGATTGCTTACTGTCTTGGGGACAGCAAACTGGAGACAGAGAGGAAGAAAAATCTGGAACTGAAAATTTTACAAAAATGATTGTTGAAATCTGCCTTTACATTTAATTGGAAAAGCAACAAAATACTCTTTAAAAAAAAAGAGAGCAGACAAGAATTAGAACTCAAAAAACTCTACGTTTGTTTTTTTCTTCAACATTTCTTAACTATGCAAAAGTCCATTTTGTTATATGTTTTGCAGTTCTATTTGCTGTACTTGTGAAACCCATTACTACAATATTTGGGGCTAGGAAAGATTTCGTAAATAAAGGAAATTAGGAAAAAAAAAGAAAATGACACCTATCTCCACTTGGCTCAATTCTAGTTTCTCCTTAACAGGGTCAGTTTTAAGTCTTACCAAATCCATGAAGCCTCATCTCTAGCCTACTAACCTCTTTCACTACTTGACCATTGGCAAGGTCATCCACTGCATCCAGAGCCATCTCTATTTTTGTTTTTTAATTTATTTTTAGTTTTCAACATTCATTTCCACAAGATTTTGAGTTACAAATTTTCTCCCCAACTTTCTCCTACCTCTACCCCAAGATAGCAAGCCTACTGAATACCCTCAATCTGCTCTCTCATATCCTCCTCCATTCCCCCTCTAACTTTCTAGTAGGGCAAGATGGATTTCCATACCTCACTGCATGTGTATCTTATTTCCCAGTTGCATGTAAAAAAACCCAATCTTTTTAACATTTGTTTATAAAACTTTGATTTCCAGATTCTATCCCTTCTTCCATCCTCACCCACTCCCACTATGAAGATAAGCAATTCAATAGAGGTTGTACATCTGTAGTTATGCAAAATGCTTCCATAGTAGTTATATTGTGAAAGATGAACTCTATTTCCATCCATCCTATCCACCCCCCACTTATTCTATTTTCTACTTTGACTCTGTCCCTTTTCAAAAGTATGTGCTTCTGACTAATGTCTCCCCCAATCTGCCCTACCTTCTATCATCCCTCCTCTTATCCCCTTTCCCCCTACTTTCCTGTAGGGCAAGATACCCAAATGAGTGTGTATGTTATTCCCTCCTTAAGTCAAATTCAATGAGAGTAAGGTTGACCCATTCCCTTTCACCTTCCTGCTCTTCCCCTCCATTGTAACAGTTTTCTCTTGCCTCTTTTACATGAGATAATTTACCCTATTCTATCTCTCCCTTTCTCTTTCTCTCATTATATTCCTCTCTCACCTCTTAATTTTATTTTTTAGATATCATCCCTTCCTATTCAACTGATCCTGTGCCCTCTGTCTGCATATACATGAAAACACATATATACACACTCATATATGTAGTTATACACACAGGCCCCCTCCTATAAATACATACATATGTGTGTGTATACTTACTAAGAAAAAGTCTCATGAGTTACAATTATCGTTTTTACATGTAGGAATGTAAATAGTTCAAATTTAATAAGTTCCCTATGATTTCTTTTTCCTGTTTACCTTCTCATGCTTCTCTTGCTAAGTGTATTTGAAAGCAAAAATTTCTGTTCGGCTCTGGTTTTTTCATCAAGAATGCTTGAAAGATGGCAGCGTAGAAGCAGGCAAACTCTGTAGCTCCCCCCATAATCATCTCAAATACCTAGAAAATATGACTCTAAACAAATTTTAGAGGCCCAGAACCCACAAAATGACAGAAGAAAATCTCCCCCTGAATGCAGCCTGGCAGGCAGACAAGAAGGGTTCATTAAAGCATACTGGGAGCTGAGACCAGCTGCAATTTTAGCCCCAGGGTGGCCAGGACCAGGTGTGGCTGGAGCACTTGAGAGAGTGCTCTTGCCTTGAGCTGCCTGGATCCAGATTGTGGTCTTGGGTGGTGGTCCTGGGGTGCATTTTCAGTGAGCCAAAGCTGGTGAGGGCTGCAGCAGCTTCCTAATAACCCTAGCAGCTGTGAAAACCCCAGCAATTTGGGACAAAATTCTCCCCTCTGAAAGCAGAGTTCTATTGTGGCTTAAAAGTCAAGTTAATTGCCTGGCAACATGAGCAGACAAACGAAGCAAAGCAAGCTCAGCCATCCAATTTTAGATTCCTTTTTTGGGGACAAAAAGCATCAAACCATGGAAAGGGAGGAAGACAATACAGTCATCAAAAGTTCCAAGAAAAATGCAAACTGGTTATAGGCCATAGAGGAGCTTAAGAAGGATTTTGAAAAACAAGTAAGAGAAGTGGAGGAAAAATTGGGAAGAGAAATGAGAATGATGCGAGAAAATTATGAAAAGAGAGTCAAAAACCTGACTGAAGAAAATAACAGCATAAAAAATAGATGAATTCAAATGGCAAAAGAGGCCAAAGAAGCCAATGAGGAGAAGAATGCCTTAAAAAGCTGAATTTGCCAGATGGAAAAAGAATCTCAAAAGCTCACTTAAGAGAATAATTCCTTCAGAATTAGAGTGGAGCAAATGGAAGCTACCGAATTTATGAGAAATCAAGATAGTATTAAACAGATCCAAACAAATGAAAAAATAGAAGGCAATGTGAAATATCTCCTTGAAAAAACCACTGATCTGGAAAATAGATCCAGGAGAGACAATTTAAAAATTATTGGACTACCTGAAAGCCATGATCAAAAAAAGAACTTAGAAATCATTCTTCAAGAAATTCTCAAGGAAAATTGCCCTGATATCTTAGAACCAGAGAGCAAAACAGAACTTGTAATAATTCACTGATCACCTCTTGAAAAAGATCCCAAAAAGAAAACTCCTAGGAATGTCATAGCCAGGTTCCAGAGTTCCCAGATCAAAGAGAAAATATTACAAGCTGCCAAGAAGAAACAATTTGAATATTGTAGAAACACAATCAGGATAACACAGGATCTTATAGCTTCTACATTAAGGGATCGAAGGGCCTAGGATATGATATTCTGAAGATCAAAGGAGCTAGGATTAAGAATTACTTACCCAGCAAAATTGATTATAATGTTTCATGGAAAAATATGGTCATTCAATGAAGTGGAAGACTTTCAAGCATTCTTAATAAAAAAACCAGAGCTGAATAGAAAGTTTGACATTCAAATACAAGAAGCATGAGAAGGTAAACAGGGAAAAGAAATCTTAAGGAATTTATCAAAGTTGCACTATTTACATGCTAACATGAAAAATCAATGATTGTAACTTATGAATGTTTTCTCATTATGAGGATAGTTGAAGGGAATATAAATTTATATATGTGTATACATACACATATGTCTATATAGGAGGTATACATGCATATGAATACGTATGTGAATGTATATATGTGTACAGGTATACATAGACAGAGGGCACAGAATCAACTGAATAGGAAGAGATGGTATTTAAAAGGTGAAACTGAGGTGGGAAAGGAATATAAGGAGAGCAGACAGGGAGAGACAGAATGGGGTTAATTATTTCATATAGAAGAGGCAAGGGATAACTCTTACAATGGAGGGGAAGAACAGGGAGGCAAAAGGGAATGGGTCAACCTCACTCTCATTGAATTTGGCTTGGGGAGGAAATGACATACATTCTACACTGGGCATCTTGCCCTACAAGAGAGTAGGACGGAGGGGAGAGGGGAGATGATGGAGGGAAGATGATGGAGGGTAGAGCAAGGTGGTGGGGAGGGTTGTTAGAAGTACACACTTCTGCAAAGGGACAGGGACAAAGTAGAGAATAGAACAAGTGGGGGGGTGGGAGAGGATGGAGGAAAATATAGTCAGTCTTTCACAACATGTCCATTGTGGAGATGTTTTGCATAACTACACATACATGGTCTGTATTGAATTGCTTGTCTTCCCAGTGGGGGTGGGGGATGAGGGAGAAAGAATCTAGAATTCAAGGTTTTAAAATCAAATGTTTAATATATATATATGTATATAATATCTATTTATTATTATTATTATTATTATTATTATTATTATTTATATGCAACTAGGAAATAAAATATGCAGGCATTGGGGTAGGGAGATCCATCTTGCCCTAATAGAAGGACATAGGAGTGATGGGGGAGGATATAGGAGAGAGCAGATTGGGGAGAGGGTATACAGTGGGATTGCTGTTTTAGGGTGGTGGGTAGGGGAAAGATGGGAAGAAAATTTGCAACTCAAAATCTTGTGGAAATGAATGATGTAACTAAAAATAAACAAAAGTTAATTTAAAAAAAGAATGCTTGAAAGTCTTTTATTTCATTGAATAACCATATTTTCCTCTGAAGCATTATGCTCAGTTTTGCTGGGTAAGTGTAATGATACTGGGATTTGAAGATCTTCTATGCCCCTTGAGCTTGCTGACGTAGCAGGAAGGGGTGGAGCAAGAGAACCCCGGAACCAAGCTAGTCTCCGTGCAGTGCTGACTGGAAGCAGCGTCAGAGGCAGTAGCTGCGGTTGGGAACTCCTTTTGCTTTGAGCAGGGCAGAATCTC
>JAQQSU010019076.1:0-10341 GCA_028627135.1 Pseudochirops cupreus
CAGCCGGGGGGCTCAACGGCTGCCCAGAGTCTCGTCTGGCCAAATCACACAACTCTTCTCAAAGTGAGCCCCAAACCAAAACCTCACATCAGGGCGTATATATAGCCTTCTCCTGGCTTGGAGAATGTCACAGCCCTCTAGACCCACTGCCCAATCACAAAGCTACAAGGCAGGGGCATTCCTGGAAAACAAGCCTGGCACCACAGGCTCCACGTGATCATATTCAGCCTATTAAGGAACAGAGTATACTTTCAAATATCCAAGGGTCCTCAGTCACGTAGACACTTTAGCAAAGGGCCTAGGGGCAGGGAAGATCTTCAGATTCCCATAACAGTATGATAATCTCATTATTGTATTTTTTTGAATGAAGTTACTGATTGTATCTATAATTTCTTTTTTGACCCACTCATTCTTTAGGATTAAAATATTCAGTTTCCAATTAGTTTTTGCCTGTCTTTCCATGGCCCTTTATTGCATATAATTTTTATTGCATCATGAACTGAGAATGATGAATTTAACATTTCTGCCTTTCTTCACTGAATTGTGAGGTTTTTATGCCCTAGTACATGGTCATTTTTTGCGTATGTGCCATGTACTGCTGAAAAGAAGGTACATCCCTTTTTAACACCATTCAGTTTTCTCCAGAGATGTATCATGTCAAGACTCTCTCAAATTCTATTTGCCTCCTTAACTTTTTTCTTGTTTATTTTGAAGCTAGATTTATAAAGTTCAGAGAAGGGGAGATTGAGGTCCCCCACGAGTATTGTTTTGCTATCTATTTCTTCCTCTAATTCCCTTGACTTTTCCTCTAGGAATTTGGATGCTGTACTGCTTGGTGCATATATGTTAAGTAGTGATATTGCTTCATTCTCAATGATGCCTTTTAGCAGGATGTAGTTTCCTTCCTTATCTCTTTTATTTAGATCTATTTTAGCTTTTACTTTATCTGAGATAAGGATTGCTACCCCTGCTTTTTTTTTTTTTACTTTTGCTGAGGCATGATATATTACACTCCATCCTTTTACCTTTACCCTGTGAATATCCCCTTGTTTCAAATGTATTTCTTGTAGAAAGCATATTGTAGGATCGTGGTTTTTAATCCATTCTGCTATCTGCCTCTGTTTTATGTGGGAGTTCATCGCATTCACATTCATAGTTACGATTACTGTCTGTGACTTTCCCTCCATCTTATTCCCTCCTCTGTTTATATCTTTGTGTCTTCCTTTTCCCTTCCCCTCCTTAAGAGTTTTCCTTTTGACCATCTCCTCCCCCAGTATTCCCTCCCTGTGTTCCCCCTCTTTACCTACCCTTTCTCCTAGCTACTCTTTGTCTTCCTATTGAACACCCTCCCCCTTGTTACAACCCGCCCCCCTTATCCCTCCTACTGCCTGTAGGGCACAATAGATTTTTATTATTAACAGAGTATGTTATTCCCTGATTGAACCCAAACCAATGCTAGTAAATGCCATACACTGCTCTTCTCCCTCCCTCCTTTCCATCTATTGTGATGAATATTTGTGTCTTTAATGTTAGAATCTAAACTTAACCTTTTGTATTGATCACTATTTAAATCAGAACCAATGAGAGTAATGGTCATATGATGCTCATCTCCTTCCTTCCCACCCCTCCACTCTAGTATGTTTTTATACCTCTTCTTCTGGCATAATTTACCATTCTCTTGCCTCTACCTTTCCTTTTCTCCATTTACATTCCTTTCTTCCCCTTAATAAGGGTTTTTTTTTAAATCTTCGGTTTTGTCCCCTTATATCCCCACCCTCTTTCTATGTACATCCCTTTTAAATGTCACAACACCTATATAAATTTCAGTATTGACAGGTATCTGCTTCTCACAAAGGAATATAAAGTTTGCTCTTATTGAGTCCCAAGTTATGTGCAGGTATGAGCATCTGTGTTTGTATGTGTCTGTGTGAGTGTATGTTTCCCTTGTTCACCTTTTTATGTCTTTCTTGAGTCTTGTAAGTGGAGACTGAATTTTCCATTGAGCTTGGGCTTTTTCGTAAGGAAAGTCTGGAAGTCCTTTATTTCATTAAATGACCATCTCCTTGCCTGAAAGAATATACTCAGTCTTGCTGGGTAGTTGATCTTTGGTTGCAGTCCTAGCTCTTTTGCTTTATGAAATATCGCATTCAAATCTCTCCTATCTTTTAATGTAGCAGCTGCCAAATCCTGTGTAATCCTGACAGTAGTTCCATGCTATTTGAATTGTTTCTTTTTGGCTGCATTCAGTATTTTCTCCTTGACCTTGTAGCTCTAGAATTTGTCTGCTATATTTCTTGGAGTTTTAAATTTGAGGTCTCTTTCAGGAAGAGATTGGTGAATTCTTTCAATAACTATTTCCCTTTCTGATTTTATGAACTCAGGACATTTTCTTTGACGATCTCTTGGAGAATGTGATCCAGGCAGCTTTTTTCATCATGGTTTTCTCATTGACTGATAATTCTTAGGTTATCTCTCCTGGATGTGTTTTCCAGGTCAGTTGTTTTTCCAGTGAGGTATTTTGCACTTTCTTCTAATTTTTCAATGTTTATATTTTTTTTTGACTGACTCTTGTTGCATCATAGACTCCTTGGCTCCAATTTGACTGATTGTAATTTTTAGTGAATTATTTTCCTCAAATAGTTTTTGGAGCTCCTTTTCCATATGTTCAGTTTTCAATTTTAGAGAGGCATTTTCTCCACTTAGATTTTGGACCTCCTGTCGTAATTCTCCTCTTTTACTTTTTAAAGCTTTGTTTTCTTCAGTGAAATTATTTTCCACTTTGTTCACTGTAGATTTAAATTTATCTCCTAAATCTATAATTTCATTTTTAAAATCCCTCTTGAGGTTCTCCAAGAATGCTTTTTGGGCTTGAGACAAGTTCACCTTTTTGTTCTGTGGTCTCCAGTGTGTGTATAGAGTCCATGTTGCCTTCTGAGTTTGGTTGTTCTTACTCATTATAAAAGGTTTTGATGGTTCTAGCCTTTGCAGTTTCCTTCTTCCCCATTATGGTTGCCTATGTCCTGGATTTTTAGAGTGGATATGTGTTTCTGGGGTGCAGGAGTATTGAGCTTCTCAGGCTGGGAGGTAGGGGTTTGGTTGTTAACTTTTTGACTTGTAGCCTCTGAGTGTGCAGACTGAGACCAAGGCCAGGACTCTCAGTGGTTCCTCTGGGTTACCCTGAGGCTTACAGAGTAACCTATGGGAGCAGGGTGGTCTAGCTCCTTCAGGTTTCCATCTCTGTGTCTCTGGGCTGCCACTCAGGCAGGCTCACTGTAGCAGAAGGCCAGCACAAAGGCAGGGCTAGTGTTTGCTGATTGGCCAGGTGGTGCTAAAGCACACCTGGGCTTTTGTTGTTAGGGCTTGCTGGCTCCACCCACCTGGGCTTAAACTCTGTACTGTCTCCCTTCCCTTTTCCTCAGTGACTCCTAAGCCTGAGGGTGTTTCCACTAATTCAAGATTTTACTCTGGGTGAGACATTTAACTCTGCACTTTTCTGGGTCCAGGAGGGAAGACTGAAACAACTAATTTTTATTCCTCCATCTTGACTCCTGGAAGTTTGGGTATGTAATTTCAAACATCCAGGCTGTGGGCTGCTACCCCCAAAAAAGCTGCTGACCCTGCTGTGGGCCCCGAGTTCCCTCCTACTGAGTTCCAATGATCCTCCACTCCAGGGTGATACAGCTGCAAAGCCCTCTGGTTGGGTGAGTCTGGTGGCTGGCTGGGACTTCTTCTCAGTGTGCTGTACTCTGCTCTCATATCTGCGCTGGTGCAGCTCCTGTGTGCTCCATGTTCTCCCTGCCCCGACCTGAGTGGGCACTTTTCTGGGATGGTAATCTGCCACTCTCTGTCTCCCAATGGTTTCTGTCACTCTAAAACATGCTCAAATTCACTTTTGAGCTTTTAGCGACAGAATTCTTGGAGGAGCTTGGAAAAGCTACTGCTTCCTTTCTGCCATCTTAGCTCTGTCCACCCTCCCATGAATCTGTTGATTTTCTTTCTTTTAAATTTGATCTCTTCTTCCATGTGGAAAGGGCTCTGTCTCAAACTTTTTGTGTCAGGAGCTGAAGCTCTTGGTTGTTTATCTGATGTTGCACTGATTTTTCTCTGAGGTTACCAGGGGACCCTCATGTCTGGTACTATATTAAGGTAGTGGAGTGGGAGATGGCTGATGTTGCTGGAGGCTGTAGTAATCTGGAAGTTTCCCTGGTGCTAGGCTGGGGTACTGGTGATGGTTTCTGGCATGTGCTGAGGCTTGGTGGGGCATTTCCCTGGTGCTGAAATGAAGCACATATAGGTCTGGCCTCTGGAAGAGGCCTGTTTGTTTGGGGCTGTGCTGAATCAGGTGGTGGTCTGGCTGTTGTGGATACTTTTTTGTCTGGAGCTATGCTGAAGCACATGGTGGTCCTCAGAACTGAATTTTGCTGTTCCTGCTGGTTATGCTAAGACGTAAGGAATCCTGTTATTCGCATTTGCCTGCTTCTCCACACTGGGGCTCAGGATCTCCCACTGATTTATTGAGGTGGAGCTTGCTACTGCTTTGTTGGGATGTTTCCTATCTTGGACTATACTCCCCTTTTACCTGAGTGAGATGGGCCTTTTTTGTCAATCTTCCTAGTTTCTTGGGCTAAAATATTGTTTCCTTTCATCTTTTTACTTGTTGTGTTGTTCCAGGATTTGTTTGGAGGCTCTATTTTGTGATTGTTTGGAGATAAATATGAGAGAGTCACAGTAATTCACTGCTTAGTCCACCATCTTGGCTTATGGAAGCCCAAGAATTACAACTTAGTTCTGATTGATTTTAATGGGGCGGGGGCAGTCTGCCTACTGTCTTGATTTTTCTCCTGCTACTGGACTTCAATGAATCAGAAAGAGAAAGGCTGATGACTTTGTGCAACTCTACTTCACTTAAATCCAATTCACATACAAGTCAAGAAGTCACCAGTGAAGTTATTGGTCATCTTTGAAAAAGAAGGACAAATAACAACAACCCTATTACCTACACAATAAAATGTTATTTCTGTCTTTGTCTTCCTTCACTCTCCACCCACCCATGGAATTCACCACTGCTTTTCTTTATCTTCATCTAGTGCCTGAACTTAGCCCTCTATCCAGATAGCAGCCCTTTGGCTCCTCTCTCTCTCTCTCTCTCTCTCTCTCTCTCTCTCTCTCTCTCTCTCTCTCTCTCTCTCTGTATATATATATATATATATATATATATATATATATATATACACACACACACATGTTTCTCTCTGTCTCTCTAACTTTATCACTTATAACTGCCTTCAAAACAAAATAAACAAAAAAATTCTGAGAACACTCATAATTTAATAAATTAAATAAAAGCTGTGGAACCCACAGAATTGACAAAGAAAATATGAAGGGGAGGGCTAGTCTTAAATTAAATTGGTGGTTAAACTTATAAAGAAATCCATGGGCTAAAGTTAGTATTTTTTTTCTTGAATTTCTCAACTAGATTTTATTTGAAACATTTAATACAAATTCTAGACCAATGTAATTTATACCCATGTCCCATGAGCAAAAAATTCTGTGCTTCAGCCTTTGTTTTTTGAAAGTACATCTTCACATCTAGAAAACCATGAAAAGAAAAAAAAAACAGGTATGTCCCCAAGGAGAATAACCTTGAACAACACTACTTCTTATCCCAAGAGGCACCTGATACTAGTTTTTTTTTCATCTCATTTTAAAAGGCAGAACTATGTATTTTTTTAAAAGAAGCATAAGTCATCCATTAAATTAATCTTTGAAGGAAGAAATGGAAGAAACTGAACTCTTATGAGTTAAAATTATGTATTTATTAAAGATGTTTGCAAAACTGTCAACAGAGATGGCATTTATCTTGAAACAGAATAATCAAACTAAAATACTAAAGTCAATTATTTACCATTCCCACAAGTGTTAATTTTCAAAGTCAGCTGTATCTAACTCAGTTTTCTATCTGTAAATCTGTAAGTGCTAGATTGACACCTTAATACAAGTATTTTATACTTTACATTGAATGAACACCATCTGTGCCTCATTCATCTGCCCTGCTGCTCTGTAAAATCCCAGGACTTCATGGGCTTACACCAGACCCCAGGTTGCTATAGATCAGAGTTCTAAATCAAGTCTTTTCCTCCAAAGTATGGAACATGGGGTCCACTGCCTTCCTTGCAAAGCAATCAGACTAATACTGATTAGCTAATAATAAAGTACAATGAAGTAAGGGAAATTTAATGAGAAAAAGAGAGAAGAAAAAGCTAATTTAAAGATTAATTTGAAGATCCAATTAGACTTCCTTTGCTGTGCTAAAATGACTACTTATTTTTGAGTCTATTTCTACTACAGGAGATAATTTTGTATGGCACATGTCCCTCTATATCAGCCATGGATCTTTCACTTATTAGCTGTGTAACCTTGAACAAGTTATTTAACTTAGAATAGAAACTCACTTTCCTCAAACATAAAAATGGACTAATGACATTGTACCATCTCCCTTGCAGGGCTTTTTGGAGGAGCCAAAAGAATAATATATGTGTCCAGCAACCATGAAGGATTATACATATCACAAGCATACACACATGTACATATTATTATTTTTATTCCTTTTCCTTAGCAAACACAGTACTTTATTTAGATTATTTATTATTTACTTAAACAATACTTACATAATTACTATTCCAATCATAAGTGCTTATGATTTTTCTGTCCTGTAGATAATAACATGAATTTCTATATGAGATGTATTTGATTGCATTTTTTTCTTCTAAAGAAATAGTAATTTCCTAACTATGTAGAAAGTCATTGGTACTGGCAGCTACACAAGAAGCTGCCATTATTGAAAGTGTTTAAATTGAGGCTGGCTGATAATCACTTAATGATTTTACAGTGGGGAGGAAGTAAATACTATTTCCTTTCATTTCTAAGGGTCTACAAAAGCTACCAAAAGAGCACATATAAATAAAGAATGAACAATTAACTGGCTTAATTGAAGCAAAAAAAAAATGGAGTATTTGACCAGAGGGTGAAAAAGAAGTAAGTTAAGCAAGCCGGCTACAACTATTTAACTATTTTAGTTAGCTATTTTCTAATTTATCTTAGGCAGGAATGAGTGAAGGCAAAAAACAGTGAAACATGAAAAAGGATTTTCTTCAGTGTTGAAGACCTCCACTTTCTGTTACCTTTTCCTTTGTTAATGCTACTCTCCAGCTCTGCATCCCAGATTTTAATGTCCTTCCCTTTGCAGGTTTTCACTGTTCTCTGAATAGGAGAATGAATTAATGTTTCTTTGTAAAACCCAACTGTTTTTTTTTCCCTCTTTGTTGGGAATTGCTGAGGCTACAAACACAAGCAAAGTATCTCTCCCTGCCCTCGAAGGATTTATATTCTAATAAGTTAAAAACAACACATAAAAGGAAACTAGAAAGTATGGGAAGGTGGCGAAAGGGTAACCAGGTAGAGATGGAGAGCATTGTGGAGATGTCCGGGGTGTAGTCTGCTGAGAAATGAAGAAATAGTTGACCTGGACACACACCTTAATTGGAGGTTCTAAGAAGAGGCATGCAATCAGAGGGAGGGCCTGCATTGCCTGAAGGTATTGCTAAAATATAAATTCAAGGATCAAAATTATCTTTTAGTATGAAGTGCTTACTGAAGCATGATGGAGAAATCTGGTATGCAACATGGTGAAAATGGAGGGAGAAATATTGACATCCTATACACAAAGAAAATGTGAAACATTTGAAGTCAAACAGTGTTCAAATCCTGTCTCCATCACTTACTATATGTATGGCCATGGGAAAGTTACTTAAACTCTCTGGAAATGGCTTGCATGATGGAAGGAAGGAGGGAAATTAGATAACACTTTTTTGATCCCTTCTTGTTCTAAATCTATGATACTATGAGCAAGACAAATCATGACAAAAAATATTTATTAAATTATCATGTGCCAGACACTACGAAGCTATTTCTAAAGGGGGAAACAAACAACTGTGCACGTGTATGATATATACATAGCAAAATAAATGTAATCCCAGAGGAAACTTAAGGACAACAAAGTAATATGTGATATTTTTTAAATATACATTTAATGAAATAGAGTATTTTCAAGTATTCTTAATGAAAAATCAGAGGTGAATAGAAAATTGGATTCTCAAATACAAGACTAACAAAAATTTAAAAAAGTAAATAGGAAAGAGAAATCATTAGGAATTTAATAAGTTTAAATTGTTTAAATTCCATGAATTTTTGATTAAATAAAAACTATATATAGTCACATGAAAAATGTTCTAAATCATTATTGATTAGAGAAATGCAAATTAAAACAACTTTGAGAACTGTGCGAATTGATGCCACCACTTTGGAGAGCAATTTGGAATTATTCCCAGAGAGTGATAAAACTTTGTATACCCTTTGACCCAACAATATCACTTTAGGTCTGTTTCCCAAGGTGATAAGGGAAAAAGGAAAATAACTCATATGTTCTAAAATATTTATAGAAGCACTTTTTGGGATGACAAAGAACTGGAAATTGAGGGGATGCCCACCTCCAGAGAAAACTGATGGAATCTGAATGCAGATTGACATAATTTTTATTTGCTTTCTTTTTTTTTTGTTTTTTGGCTTTATTTTGTTCTACAACATGACAAATATAGAAATATGTTTTGCATGACTGTATGTGTATAACCTATATTGAATTTCTTGCTTTCCCAATAAGTAGTATGGGAAGGAGGAAGGGAGAACATTTGGGACTAAAAATTTAAAAATCAAATGTTAAAAATTGTTTTTGCATAATATTGGAAAAAAATAAATTAAAAAAATTAGTGGTTTGTAGAAGAGTTATGCTAAAAGATTATGATAGTTAATGGTACAAAAGATTATAATGGTAGGCTAGCTGACATGAGGACTCAAACTATTTTGGTTTCAGTAGGACTGGAGAGAAAAGACTAGGTGCACAGGGAAAGTATGGCTGCCATAGAAACGAAAAGACTGACAATTTATTGGAAGCATGGGGTAAAATTCATTATCTCTGCTTTTAAAGATATATTAACAGTTCTGGAGAAATGAAGTGATTTGCATATACAAATCGTAGGTGGCAGAGCTGGTCTCTAATCCTACTTCATCTACTGACTAGTTGTATGATTATAAGCAAGCTCTACACCTGAATGGAAGTCAGCTTATCTGCAAAATAGATCATTAAACTTGATGACTTCTATATCCCCTTGCTATTCCATGATCCTATAATCCTGTTGGACACAGAAGTTTGACTCTGACTTCTGCACTTTTTTCCCCCATGGCACTCTGATGACTCTTGAGCACAGAGAGTTCATTTAAGATGTCCTCAATATTTTCAGTAAAGTAGTGAGTGAAATCACTTGCTGAAAATGAGAATCAGGATAATGACTGAAATTGTGGGCTTAAGGTAGTAAGAGAAAGTTCAGAAGACTTATTGTTGAGATTTCATAGAAAGTTAATAATGGAGGATGAAGAGTATGGCCATGGAACATTGAGAGCATACTTGAAGTCAAATAGGATAACTATATTAAGGTCCAAGTCAGCTCAATCTCACTACTGTTGTTTGGGTAGTGGAAGTTATACAAGCAGATGGAATGTTCTCCAGGTTAATGAGTTAGCACTATCACATTGGTGGTAGCCAAAGGGGAGAGAAATTCAAGACATTAGTGAAGTGAGTATCCATTGGGTCAAGAATTAGTATGGGAGAAAATAAGAGAAAAGGGGGAAAAGACTAATGGGCTAAGAAAAGAGAAAAGAATTGAATACCAAAGAATGCATTGGCAGTAATAAAATATATTTTGCATTTATTTTATGTATACTTTATTATTTGTATATTACATGACCTGATGGAACATAAGTTGCTTGATATCTAGGATTGCTTCGTTATAATCATTTTGTAGCAAAATAGTGAACAAATGATAGTTTATTGGTTGGCTGAAATAAGTTCACAAAAATAGAAAATTATGATCAAAGAGGAATATTTCAGAGTTTGGTATATTGAAATCGGAAGGTCAGTAGCTGTAAAGGAAAATAACAATTTAATAGTTTCATCCACAGGACATCAGCATGTCTCTCTTTCCTTTTGCCTTTCAGAATTAACTTATAAACTTCTCATTTTTGCTCTCTTGTGAGTGGTGTAACTTGCGTCCTAATTTTTGAAATTGCTACTAATTTTTGAAATTTATTATTAATAATTTGGGACATGACTTTGTATCACTATTTATAGTGCGCAAGTGTGACAAATTTTTTTTTCTAATGCCTTTGATCAACCTTGCCCCCTTCTGCTAAGAAATTCAATTAAATCTTATGTGATTTTTTTCATGCAAT